>AWOL01S0011513.1:108182-145731 GCA_000715115.1 Nicotiana otophora
TCTGGTCATGTTTAATATTTTCTTAATTCATCACCCTTTAAAGAGTAAAAATATCTAGAGAGTTTGCTAAGTCCTATAAAAGCACGTATGTTATTGCATTCTACTTCTACTAGTGACTTTTACATGACATTTAAAAAAAATACCGAAAATTAACCGAACAGTACCGATACCGAAGATAAACCGACATGATTGGGATGGTTTCGAAAAGTCTAATTTTTGTTATGCATAATAGAATAACCGAAAAATTGGTATGATACAAATTTTAAAAAATAACCGTCCGAATCGAACCATTAACACCCCCAGTACGTATAGTCTAGTATTGTTTTGGTTTATCATCCGATGTCCGGTATCTGCATTGGGTTCCAACTAAATTCGAATTTGCGCTAGAAAGTTCCATAGTGGGGTAAAACGCTCCCTAACAAAGATGACTCTATATTTAGGGCTCGAACCTAAGACATCTAATTAAGGATGAATGAGTACTTACCACTCTACGACAACCTTGATTGGTGTATAATATAGTGTTAATGAAATGTGGAGTCAGATAATTGATGAAAATAGAAATCATTTGCTTAAGTGGACTTTTTTCATGGCCTATGTGGCCAGCAGTGGGTTTGGGGTGCCACGCCACCCAGACGCTCGAAGAGAATTTTATGTATATATTGATATTTTACACAAGAAGATCTATATAAGAAAAGAGTGGTACCCTCAATCACAAAGTAATTCTAGGTGTCATTGTTAAACTACCAATTCCCCCACGCAAGATGCAAGATAAAGACTCTACTCAATTCACAAGTCAATTTACTTACCCTTGTTCCCTCTTCAAGTCCTTTCTTTTTGTATATCCCCATTTTTATTATTTATTAAATTATATGTTTGATTCTTTTTTTCTTTCTTTCTACATTTTTAAATATTTGTGATTTTAATCATTTTTTCTCTTTTTTATCCATATAATATTATCTTTTCCTTGGATTCTGTCACGATCCGAAATTTTTACATTCGGACCGTGGTGACGCCTAACATTTCACTTGCTAGGCAAACCAACATTAGAATAATATTAGCTATTTTTAAACAGTTCTTAAATTTATTAATAACAAAGAAATAAATACGGAAGTAAGGTCTGAAATATAATGAATAATCCATAAAAATAACGGTATCTAAACACCATCCCAGAATTGGTGTCACAAGTGCACGAACTTCTAGAATAATACAAATAAGGTCTGAATAAAATAAAGCTATCTGGAAACAAGCACACAGCTAAAGTAAAGTAGACGGGGACTTCAGAACTGCGGACACCGTGCAGTTATACCTCAAGTCTCCTCTGAGTAGCTGAAATCCGAGCAAGTTTATGGTACGCCGTTGGGACCAACTCCGAAATCTGCACAAGAAGTGCAGAGTGTAGTATCAGTATAACCGACCCCATGTACAAGTAAGTGCTGAGCCTAACCTCGACGAAGTAGTTGTGAGCACCTAATTTTTGCCCTAATATAAAATTACTCCTAAAAAATCCAAAAAATAGTTTTAAATTATTTTTCTATATTTTTACTTAGTTTGCTTTGTATGTATTCATGTTTGATGCATTTTTAAGTTGCATTTTAAATCCTAAAGAAAATACAAAAATATTTTTAATTTTTACATTTCTTTTAGATTTTAATTGCATAATCAATTGCATTTGTAAAATACCAAAAAATATATTTGTAACTCTACATGCATTTGTTAGCTAAATGAATTAGTTAATTGTAGAAAAATAGGTCATTAGGTTAATTTTACAAATTAGTTAGAATTAGGAGTATTAAATAAATTGATTAGTCTTGCAAAATACAAAGAAAGAAAAGAGAAGGCTATGGAGTCTCATTACAGCTTTGGGTCAGGTGCTTCTAGTGGCCCATTTTCTTTCCATTCGCCCCAGCCCAATATCCCCTCTTCATCTCTAAAATAGACCCTAATTTCACTCCCCCCTTCGATTCTGGACACCACACGTAGAGAATGGACAGACCCCTTTGGATGAACCCTTAGCAGCTAGCTGCCCCTTGGTTGCTCCTTCTCTAAAAAAAACAGACCCCTCCTCAAACAAGAACCCTAGCGGCGCACCTCCTCTTTCCCCTCTCTTCTCTACCTCACCACATCTTTTAGAATTGCAGAGATCTCAGTGATCTCAAAACATCAGATGAGGCACGATTCGACCTCTGCACTCAAGGATCATGAAGATCCAGTGGTTGTTTAAACAAACCCATTCGAGGTCTAGAGAATAAAAGCACAAACGGACTTCAAAGACTAAAAAAATAGTGGCGACTCAAGCTTTTCCACCAAGATTTGACACGGCTCCTATTCTCTAAAATCAGTCTCTTATAGTGTCCGAGTAACTCATGCGCACTGGCTATGGAGCTTGAAGAGCTGTTTGTTGTTGTTGTTCCATAGCTTGAGTTTCAGTCTTGAGCTTCAAACTTTCATGTGGTCGTTCTTATCTGATTTCTGTTACTAGGTATGTGGATATTCACTTATTCTCTCTCTTGGAGCTTATGAATAAAAATTTGGGTTGTTTGTGCTGCAATTATTTATGATTTTATAAATCTAGCATGTTTAGCCATAAAAATTATTCAGAATCCTGTCTTTGTTGATCTGCGGCATTATTAGCTTTGTTTTAGTTACTTGTTCATGTCATACTCATATTCAGTGTTGTAGATTTAGCCGTTTAATTATCGAATTTATTTTAAAGTTCTTCAATGTTAATTCATGGCATTATCAATCTATTTCGGCTGAAATAAGAACTGAAATGGAAGGTATGAGTTTTGTTTGGTTATTAGTAATGTGACTGTAATTGTAATGAATCAAGAGATTTATGGTTAGTAAGGATTCTGGCCATTTGATTTTAGGTGGCATGTCGATTTGTTGGCTAGAAATTAAAGGAGTTTTTAGGCTTAAAATGTTCTTCATGCCTTATTTTTTTAATTAGTCACATTCATAAGTCTATGAAATAAATTATGGGGTCACCACATTAACTTCAATTCTTTAGCAGATATTTCTTATAATTTCGTGTTAATTAATTCACATCACCTCTTCTACAAAGAACTTTTCATACTTCTTATGGCCTCACAATAATCTCGAGTTAGTTTAGGGAATAACTCATGAACATCGTAGCTTGCTTTAGGCGCGATTAATAATAAATTATCGTGACTATGGGTACGGTTCCCGTGGCATGGTGACGATACATAAATTGCGATTTGGGTGTGCATTTCATATGACCTGACCATAACTTCAAATAATAATAAAAGTTAATACGTTGTAAATCGCGGGTGCGTTTCACGTGGCGCGATTCGTAATGTGTACAAAAACAAACGAGTGTGTGACATCGCGACTTGTTCAAATAAATCCCATAAATACTAAAAGTGGTCAAATAATTAAAAGCGGTTAGAAAGTAAAAAAAATGCACAATAGGTTTTTAAGATGTAATAATTCAGATAATTAGGCCAATTATTAATAGTTGAGCGACCGTGCTAAAATTACGGAACTCGGGAGTGCCTTACACCTTCTCCCGGGTTAAAAAAATTCCTTACCCGATCTTCTGTGTTCGCAGACCATAAAAAAAAGTCAATTTCCTCAATTTGGAATTTAAAATAAATCGGTGACTTGGGATACCATAAATTATCCCAAGTGGCGACTCTGATCAAATAAATAATCCTATTTCGATTAATGTCACTTAAATTGAAAAAACTCCCTTATCCCCTTATCCCCTCGGGAAAAAGGAGGTGTGACAGTAGTGACGAGGCTAAGGCGGGTCACTTACATTAACCTGTACGCAATATTAGCAACAACAAAAAATAACAAAAATAAATCAGGTAACTCATTTATAATAGTTGAAGCCAACTCAGCAGTCATAACCAATTTATTTCAACCAATTTTCGTTGCAGCGTGCAACCCATTCCCACAATATATATATTTTCAACCCTCTAATATATTATTTTAATCAAGTATATATATACTTTTAACAATTCTGTTGCGGCGTGCAACCCGATCCTCCAATATGGACTTTTTAATAAGTCTGTTGCAGCGTGCAACCCGATCCCCCAATATATTTATTTCAATCAATTTTGTTACGTATATGGACTTTTTAATAAGTCTGTTGCGGCGTGCAACCCGATCCCCCAATATATTCATTTCAATTAATTCTGTTACGTATATGGACTTTTTAATAAGTTTGTTGCGGCGTGCAACCCGATCTCCCAATACATTCATTTCAATCGATTCTGTTATGGCGTACAACCCGCTCCTCCAATATATTCATTTACCAATTTTTATAGAAGAAATTGCCCCAATAAATACAACAATTAATATAAAATTTTAAGACAACAAGCATAGAATAATTATGATTTAATTATGAAACAACCAACGACAAATAATAATTTATTATGGAAATCAGGGAGAAAATAGGCAGTTTAATATGTTAAATGTCAAATAGCAATTAATACACATAATTCAAATAAGATAACAATTAATGCAGGAATTCAGGAATTAATATTTGACAAAGAATAGGAGAGAAATAATTATTATAATAATTAATTCATGATTTAAAATAATTTATAATTTTTCAAGTAAATATGCAAACAATTAATTTGACGACGTATATACACTCGTCACCTCGCCTATACGTCGTTCACATGTATTTCACATAACAAATAATTTAAGGGTTCTATTCCCTCAAGTCAAGGTTAACCACGACACTTACCTCGTTTTGCAAATTCTAATAAATTATTCGACCACAGCTTTTCCTTTTGAATTTGTCTCCAAAAGCATCAAATCTATTCACAAACAATTCGATATACTCAATACAAATCATAGGAATTAATTTCATATGAATTTAATAATTTTTCGGATAAAATCTGAAATTCATACAAATATTCGACAGTGGGACCCACGTCTCAAATCCCAAAAAAACTCGTAGAATCCGAACACCCGTATCGCTACGAGTACAACCATACAAAAACTATCTAATTCCGAAGTCAAATGGACCTTCAAATCTTAAATTAAAGTCTTTGAAGATTTCTACCATTTTCAACTCAATCTTTACCCATTTGAACTCAAAAATCTTTCCACAAACCTTATTGGTATAAGCATATATAAATAATACTCTTACACCCAAGAATATTATTTAATCAACCATCTTCTACCCAAATCCGAAATTAAAAAACTAGGGTATGAAATCTTACCTCTTAGATGAAGAACTTGAGAGACTTATTGGTGGATTTCAAGGTTTGAGCAAGATTTATGAACAAAACACTTGAGCTTCTTCCTCTCTCTTGAACACTCTCACTTCTATCTAAAATATCAATTTTTAGCTCAAAAATGACTTAACCCCGCTCCCTACCCGGCCTTGGGGGTATTAAATGAGCTCCTACGTGTGCGGCCGTGCACCTGGGCAAGTGACCGCGCATCCGACCGTGCACCTGAGGCAGAAAGTCTCAAATTTGCGCGGCCGCGCATCTGGGCGCGCATATGACATAGGTCTAGTAAAATGGCCATAACTTTCTGTATACATATCCAAATGACGAACGGTTTGAAGCGTTAGAAACTAGACTCGAAGAGATTTCATTTGATAGTCTGTCCATCACATAAATACTTATATATATGTAGATATGCTCGTCCAGAATTTGGTCTTGTGCGTACTCATTTAGAACTTTAGTCTATTATGAAATTTTCCAACTTGGCTTAGACTTAGGACTTTCCTTAGAGCCCATATCACTTATAATACACCTCGTACACTTATTATCATATACAATAGGTGTCCAGCATGTTAATAGTCCTCGAATGAGAAGTAAAGTTTGTTCCCAAACATATAACATAACTTATCTCTTCTTTCGCACATTTCAATTTTTCCGAATTTTACTAACTCCCAAAATTTTCAAAATTTTTTCCAGAGTTTCCTTTGTAACTGGGCCTATCCACCAGCTAGAGAATCCTAGAAACTATTCTAACAACACATACATTATCCAATCAACGTAACATAATATGAAAACAATACTAACAGTGGCCTCATACGCAATATATTTCTAGAAAATGAACGCCATTAACATCAATTATTCAGGTGATACATAACTCATAGCAGGTAAACTCCCAATATCTTCATAAAGTACATAAATGAATGTTTAAATTAAAGATGACATTTTTGGGTCATCACATTCTCCACCTCTAAAACAAACGTTCGTCCTCGAACGAAGTTAGAAAAAGTACCTGAGCTGGTGAATAAGTGTGGATATTTACTTCGCATGTCCGACTTAGACTCCCAGGTATATGCCTCTACCGGCTGACCTCTCCATTGCACTCGAACTGAAGGATAACTCTTAGACCTCAACTGTCGGACCTGCCGGGCTAGAATAGCTACCGGCTCCTCCTCATAAGTCAAATCCTTGTCCAATTTGACTGAGCTGAAATCTAACACATGGGACGGATCATCATGATATTTCCGGAGCATAGACACATGAAACACCGGATGAACCTCCGATAAACTAGGTGGTAATGCAAGCATGTAGGCTACTTCACCCACCCTTTCAAGAATTTCAAAGGGTCCAATATCCATAGGGCTCAACTTGCCCTTCTTTCCGAACCTCATTATACCTTTCATAGGTGAAACCCGGAGCAATATTATTTCTCCAACCATGAATGCAATATCATGAACTTTACGGTCGGTATAACTCTTTTGCCTAGACTGAGTTGTGCGAAGTCGATCTTGAATAACCTCGACCTTATCCAAGGCATCCTGTACCAAATCTGTACCCAACAACCGAGGCTCTCCCGGTGCAAACCAGCCAACTGGCGAACGGCATCGCCTTCCATATAATGCCTCATATGGAGCCATCTGAATGCTCGACTGGTAGCTATTATTATAAGCAAATTTCTCAAGTGACAAGAACTAATCCCAAGAACCTCAAAAGTCTATAACACAAGCGCGCAGCATATTTTCCAGAATCTGAATGGTGCGCTCTGATTGTCCGTCTGTCTGTGGATGAAATGATGTACTCAACTCAACCCGCATACCTAACTCACGCTGTACAACCCTCTAGAAGTGTGAGGTAAACTGCGTACCTCGATCTGAAATAATAGACACGGGCACACCGTGAAGGCGGACAATCTCACGAATGTAAATTTTAGCTAACCTTTCTGAAGAATAGGTAACTTCCACTGGAATGAAATATACTGACTTGGTCAACCTGTCCATAATGACCCAAACTGCGTCAAATTTTCATTTAGTCCGTGTGAGTCCAACTACAAAATCCATAGGGATACGCTCCCATTTCCTCTCAGAAATTTCTAACTTCTGAAGCAAACCACCAGGTCTCTGATGCTCGTACTTAACTTGCTGACAATTCAGACACCGAGCTACTTATGCAACTATATCCTTCTTCATTCTCATCCACCAATAATGTTGCCGCAAATCTTGATAAATTTTGGCGGTACCTAGATGAATAGAATACCTGGAACTGTGTGCCTCTTTAAGAATTAATTCACGAATCCCATCAACATTAGGCACACAAATACGACCCTGCATTCGCAGAACTCCATCTTCCCTCACAACAACCTGCCTCTCTCTGATGCGCTCATATAAAGAAGACCAAGCGACTGTGAAAGCTAGAACCCGACTGGGTTCTGAAATATCTAACCTCGCGAACTGATTAGCTAAAGTCTGAACATCTACAGCTAATGGCCTCTCACTAACCGGGATATACGCAAGACTACCCATACTCACAGCCTTTCTACTCAAAGTATCGGTCACCACATTGGCCTTTCCGGGGTGATACAAAATGGTGATATCATAGTCGTTCAACAACTCCAACCATCTTCTCTGCCTCAAATTAAGATCTTTTTGTTTGAATAAAACTGAAGGCTACGGTGATCAGTAAATACCTCACACGAGACACCGTAGAGGTAATGCCTCAAAATCTTCAGCACGTGAACAATGACTGCCAATTCAAAGTCATGAACAGGATAATTCTTCTCGTGAACTTTCAACTACCGCGATGCATATGCAATCACCATGCCATCTTGCATTAATACTGCACCAAGCCCAATGTGAGATGCGTCATAATATACCGTATACGATCCTGAAACTTTGGGTAACACCAACACTAGTGCCATGGTCAAAGCAGTCTTGAGCTTCTGAAATCTCAACTCACACTCGTCTGACCATCTAAATGGGACACCCTTTTGGGTCAGTCTGGTCAATGGGCTTGCTATAGATGAAAACCCTTCCATGAACCGATGATAATAACCTGTTAAACCCAGAAAACTCTGAATCTCCATAACTGAAGTAGGTCTAGGCTAATGCTGAACAACCTCAATCTTCTTAGGATCCACCTTTATGCCTTCTGCCGATACAACATGCCCCAAAAAGGCAACTAAGTCTAACCAAAACTCACATTTTGAAAATTTGGCATATAACTGATTATTCTTCAAAATATGAAGCACACTCCGAAGATGCTGCTCATGCTCCTCTCGACTGCTGGAGTAAATCAAGATATCATCATTGAATACAACCACAAAAGAATCCAAATAGGGTTTGAACACCCGATTCATCAAATCCATAAATGATGTTGGGGCATTTGTCAACCCAAATGACATCACTAGGAATTTGTAATGCCCATACCGAGTCCGAAAAGTTGTTTTAGGGACATCAGATGCCCTAATCTTCAACTGATGGTAACCAGATCTCAAATCGATCTTCGAAAATACCTTGGCACCCTGAAGCTGATCAAATAGGTCATCAATTCTTGGCAGCGGATATTTGTTCTTAATAGTAGCTTTGTTCAACTGACGATAATCTATATACATCCTCATAGAGCCATTTTTCTTCTTTACAAATAGTACTGGTGCACCCCAGGACGAGACACTAGGTCTAATGAATCCCTGATCAAGTAGGTCTTGTAACTGCTCCTTCAATTCTTTCAACTCCGGCGGGGTCATACGGTAGAGTGGAATAGAAATGGACTGAGTGCCCGAAGCCAAATCAATACAGAAGTCAATATCCCTGTCGGGTGGCATCCCCGGTAAATTTGCGGGAAATACTTCTGGAAATTCACGAAAAACTGGTACTGAGTCCATAGAAGGAACATCCGCATTGGGATCGCGAATATAAGCCAAATAGGCTAGACACCCTTTCTCTACCATACGCCGAGCTTTCATATAAGAAATAACCCTGCTGGCAGAATGACCAGGAGTTCCTTTCCACTCTAACCGAGGTAACCCCGGCATGGATATGGTCACTGTCTTGGCATGACAATCCAATATAGCATGATAAAGTGACAGCCAATCCATACCCAATATGACATCAAAATCTACCATATCAAGATGTAGAAGATCCATACTAGTCTCAAGACTACCAATAGTAACCACACACAAATGATAGAAAGGACCTACTACAACAGAGTCTCCCACCGGTGTAGATATACACACAAAAGCACTTAGAGAATCACAAGGCACAACAAAATATGAAGCAAAATAGGAGGACACATAGGAATAAGTAGATCCTGGATCAAATAGAACTAAAGCATCTTTATGGCAAACTGGAATAATACCTGTGATCACAGCATCAAATGACTCGGCCTCAAGCATAGCTGGAAAAGCATAAAATTGAGGCTGGGCCCTACCACTCAGAACTGGGTCTCTGGGACGACCTCTAACTGGCTGACCTCCACCTCTAACGGTCTGACCTCTACCTCTAATGGCTAGACCTCTACCTCTAATGGCCTGACCTCCACCTCTAGCTGCCTGCCCCTACCTCTAGCTGGTTGAGCAGGCGGCATAGCAACCGGTGCCGGTATGATGGCACGAGAATCCTGCCGAGATCTGTTACTCGCCAACCTAGGGCAATACCTCCTGATGTGACTAATGTTCCCACACTCATAACACCTATCCTGATGTCGTGGCTGCTGAAGCTGAAGCTAACCCAAATGGGCCGGATAACCGCTGTAGTAAATCTAGAGTGGTGGTGCACTAATAGGAGCTGAATGTGCACTGAATGTTAGCTGCCCATAGTAAGGCATAATAGGACCGTGACTCCCCGAAGCACCATGAGATGCATGAAGTGCTGAATGAAATGGTCTGGGAGGATGACCCCTACCAAAATTACCCCTGCCTCCAGACGAGGCACCACTGAAACCACCGAACTGACGAAACCTCTTATCAGACCTCCGCCCTCTCTCCTGTGCAAGAACCATCTCGATCCTCCTCGCGACATTAGCAGCCGCCTGAAAGGAAATATCATTTCCGGTCTCCTTGGCCATCTGAAGTCTAATAGGGTGAGTGAGTCCCTAAATAAACCTCCTCACTCTCTCTCCCTCAGTAGGTAGTAAAAGGAGAGCATGATGGGTCAAATCCACAAAACGGGACTCATACTGAGTAACAGTCATACTGCCATGTTGTAGACGCTCAAATTGCTTGTGATACTCCTCTCTTAATGTGATTGGAAGGAACTTCTACATAAATAGCTGAGAGAACTGCTCCCAGGTAAGTGCAGGCGATCCAACTGGTCTGGCCAATGTATAATCTCTCCACCACCTCTTGACGGAACCCGTCATCTGAAATACAACAAAATAAACCCCATTGGTCTCAACTATACCCATGTTCCGCAGCACCTCATGGCAGCGTTCAAGATAATCTTGTGGGTCCTCAGAAGGTGTACCACTGAAGTGAACTGGAAAGAGCTTAGTAAACTTATCCAATCTCAATAAAGCCTCAAAAGACATGGCAGGCCTATCACCGGTCTGTGCCGCAATAACTGTCTGAACTACCCCGACTGGCGAGGCTGCTGGAGCCTGATTCTGGGGAGCTATCTGCTCCGGAGCGGGAGTAGTGGAGTTTCTGCTCCTCCCCCAGCCCGTGAAATGGCTGGTTCCATTGGAAATGTACCATTCTGGGCCACGCCCTCCATAAGACTCACTAAACGAACTAGAGCATCCTGAAGTACTGGAGTAGCTATGAATCCTTCCGGGACCTGAACAGGTCTGACTGGTACATCCTGAACTGGAACCTCCTCCTGAAAGTCCACTTGAGGTCCTACAACAGGTGCAGCTGCTCGAGCTCTAGACTGAGCTCTACCTCGGCCTCTAGCACGACCTCGGCCTCGACCTCTACCCCTGGCCATAGTTGCCACCGGGGGGTCTGGTCCCTATCTATCGGTAGAGGTATTACGTGTTCTCACCATCTACGAGAGAATAAGAGTAGAATGGTTCAATCATCGATGATAGAATAAATTCGCACGACAGAATAAGAAAGAAGTGATATTTTTCCTAAACTTCATAGCCTCTGAGAGATAAGTAAAGACGTCTCCGTACCGATCTTCAGACTCTACTAAGCTTGCTCGTGACTCGTGAGACCTATGTAACCTAGTGCTCTGATACAAATTATCACGACCCGAAATTCTCAACTTCAGACCGTGATGGTGCCTAACATTTCACTTGCTAGGCAAGCCAACGTTAGAATAATATTAGCCATTTTTAAACAGTTCTTAAATTTATTAATAACAAAGAAATAAATGCGGAAGTAAGGTATGAAATATAGTAAATAATCCATAAAAATAACGGTGTCTAAATACCATCCCAGAATTGATGTCACAAGTACACGAGCTTCTAGAATAATACAAATAAGGTCTGAATAAAATAAAGCTGTCTGGAAACAAACACACAGCTAAAGTAAAATAGACGGGGACTTCAAAATTGCGGACGTCGTGCAACTATACCTCAAGTATCCTCTGAGTAGCTAAAATCCGAGCACGTCTATAGTACGCCGCTAGGACCAACTCCGAAATCTGCATAAAAAGTACATAGTGTAGTATCAGTATAACCGACCTCATGTACTGGTAAGTGTTGAGCCTAACCTCGACGAAGTAGTGACGAGGCTAAGGCGGGTCACTTACATTAACCTGTACACAATATTAGTAACAATAACAAATAATAGAAATAAATCACGTAACTCATTTATAATAGTTGAAGCCAACTCAGCAGTCATAAACAATTATTATATCAACCAATTTTCGTTGCAGCGTGCAACCCATTCCCACAGTATATATATTTTCAACCCTCCAATATATTATTTTAATCAAGTATATATATACTTTTAACAAGTCTGTTGCAGCGTGCAACCTGATCCTCCAATATGAACTTCTTAATAAGTCTGTTGCGGCGTGCAACCCGATCCTCCAATATATTTATTTCAATCAGTTATGTTACGTATATGGACTTTTTAATAAGTATGTTACGGCGTGCAACCCGATCCTCCAATATATTCATTTCAATCAATTCTGTTACGTATATGGACTTTTTGATAAGTCTGTTGCGGCGTGCAACCCGATCCCCCAATACATTTATTTCAATCGATTCTGTTGCGGCGTGCAACCCGCTCCTCCAATATATTTATTTACCAATTCTTATAGAAGAAATTGCCCCAATAAATGCAACAATTAATATAAAATTTTAACACAACAAGCATAGAATAATTATGATTTAATTATGAAATAACCAATCGTAAATAGCAATTTATTATAAAAATCACGGAGAAAATAGGAAGTTTAATGTTTAATATGTTAAATGTCAAGTAGAAATTAATACACATAATTCAAATAAGATGTAACAATTAATGCAGGAATTCAGGAATTAATATTTGACAAAGAATAGGAGAGAAATAATTATTATAATAATTAATTCATGATTTAAAATAATTTATGATTTTTCAAGTAAATATGCAAACAATTAATTTGACGACGTATAGACACTCGCCACCTCGCCTATACATCGTTCACATGCATTTCACATAACAAATAATTTAAGGGTTCTATTCCCTCAAGTCAAGGTTAACCACGACACTTACCTTGCTTTGCAAATTCTAATAAATTATTCGACCACAGCTTTTCTTTTTAAATTTGTCTCCAAAAGCGTCAAATCTATTCACAAACAATTCGATATACTCAATACGAATCATAGGAATTAATTTCATATGAATTTAATAATTTTTCGGATAAAATTTAAAAATTATTTAAATATTCGACAGTGGAACCCACGTCTCAAATCCCGAAAAAACTCGCGGAATCCGAACACCCGTTCTGCTATGAGTTCAACCATACAAAAATTATTCAATTTTGATGTCAAATGGACTTTCAAATCTTAAATTAAACTCTTTAAAGATTTTTATCATTTTTAACCCAATCTTTACCCATTTGAACTCAAAAATCTTTCCATAAACCTTATTGGTATAAGCATATATAAATAATACAATTACACCCAAGAATCATACTCCTAATCAACCATCTTCTCCCCAAATCCGAAATTAAAAAACTAGGGTATGAAACCTTACCTCTTAGATGAAGAATTTGAAAGATTTATTGTTGGATTTCAAGGTTTGAGCAAGATTTGATGAACAAAATACTTGAGCTTCTTCCTCTCTCTAGAACACTCTCACTTCTATCTAAAATATCAATTTTTAGCTCAAAAATGACTTAACCTCGCTCCCTACCCGGCCCTGGGGGTATTAAATGAGCTCCTACGTGCGCGGCCGCACACCTGGGCAAGTGACCGCGCATCCGGCCGTGCACCTGAGGCAGAAAGTCTCAAATTTGCGCGGCCGCGCATCTGAGCGCGCATATGACATAGGTCTAGTAAAATGGCCATAACTTTCTGTATACATATCCAAATGACGAACGGTTTGAAGCGTTAGAAACTAGACTCGAAGAGATTTCATTTGATAGTCTGTCCATAACATAAATACTTATATATATGTAGATATGCTCGTCCAGAATTTGGTCTTGTGAGTACTCATTTAGAACTTTAGTCTATTATGAAATTTTCCAACTTGGCTTAGACTTAGGACTTTCCTTAGAGCTCATATCACTTATAATACATCTCATACACTTATTATCATATATAATAGGTGTCCATCATGTTAATAGTCCTCGAATGAGAAGTAAAGTCTGTTCCCAAACACATAACATAACTTATCTGTTCTTTCGCACATTTCAATTTTTTCGAATTTTACTAACTCCCAAAATTTTCAAAACTTTCGCCAGAGTTTCCTTTGTAACTGGGTCTATCCACCTGCCAGAGAATCCCAGAAACCATCCTAACAACACATACATAATCCGATCAACGTAACATAATATGAAAATAATATTAAAAGTGGCCTCATACGCAATATATTTCTAGAAAATGAACGCCATTAACATCAACTATTCAAGTGATACGTAACTCATGGCAGGTAAGCTCCCAACATCTTCATAAAACACAGAAATGCATGTTTAAATTAAAGATGACATTTTTAGGTCATCACAGATTCATGTTTTGTAGAATTATGGTATCGATAGACATAATATTAATCTAGTTATGCGTAGGTTAAAAGAATTTGTTTTTATTTTATATTTTTAAGTCACATTAATAAATAGAATTTGAATCGAGAGAATTAGATCGAATTGGACAAAACTTATTCAGCTTGGAGATAATATATCTATTCATGCATAAAAATCTTGTAAATCGAACTAAATTAATTTAGAATGAATTGAACTGAACCAAGCCGAATTAATTCGAATGGATCCAAATGACTCAATATACACTATAATTAAATCTTCTTCACTAATGGTAGGTTTAGATAGTGGCACCCGTAGTAATCAAATCCTAGATCCGCCTCTCCTACTAGGGGTGTATTATATTCTCATACACCTCACCCACCTCCTTTAGTTCAACTAAAGCTAGGTAATTGGTGACAGCTGGCCATATAATGAAGGTCTCAAGCTTATTATATATTCTTTGTTAGAACATCTCTGTTTGGAAATATCATAAGATAGTAGAGGAGTGTTCTACACTTGGCATTGTACAGTTTAATGGTCAGGTTGACAATAGTCAGTCATTTCTAGCTTTAGAAAATTTAAGTTTATGTGCCCCATTGCTTTTCTGGCAGATTCTTGTGTTTGGTATTAAACTATGACAAATTTTTTATAGTTGGTCGTTATACATCAAATTTAATGCTACTTGTGCTGCTAATAAAATCTTCCAGTAGAAAACAAAATTATATGGAGTCTATTCTAGTCATATATCTCTTTAAAAGATAAAAAAGTAATTCTTGTTGAAACTTTGAGTCTGTAAAAAGTCTTGAGTTTAATTTGACGTGAAAACTCAAAGGTAAACGGTAAAAACGACGGCAATTTTAATTTACTAGATTCGTTTGACTTATGCTCTAGACAGAAGCAGGATCAGAATTTAAATTTTATAGACTCGAGATTTTAAGATAGCGATCTTAAGTGTTAATAATGAGGTTCGAGATTTAATATTTGTTCATAATTTGTGAATTTCTTAACACATGGAGTATATAAGATCTAGGTCAAAGCTATTGGATTGGTTGGTACCCCGTCAAGAGTATAAATAATTAATCCAAAATGCAAGATCAAGAAACTTGGAAATAGATATTGAAAAATGAAATTCTTTATTGTTTATTTTATATCTGTAGCACGTAGAATAATGTACGAGTTTGATTATTTCTCTTGACCTAAAGCATGTAAATTTATATTTATATTACTAACAATAGTTCCCCAGGTTATTGGGTTGAATCCTAAAAGGTGAATCTTACTTTGTTCTGATGTGTTGGATATTCTCTTCATATACAGTCAAGACTTCCTAGGAATATCCTTAAAAACAGAGTTTTTTGTTAGTTATAATGGTAAATCACGTATTGTTTCTTAATTTAATTTTTCAAAATCATGCCAAAAAATGCACGTCTTAGTTAAAAAATGGATATCGCTAGGGGTGGCAAATGGGCTATTTGGGCAATATTTGGGCTGGTTAAGATGGATTGAACCAATAAATGGGTCAATACCCAACCCAACCTAACTCAAAGTTCACTTGGGTCAAGATGAGTTGAGTCAAGATGAGTTAAACGATAGATTATATCCCAACCCACCCAATTTGACCTAAAATTTTACAATGTTATCAACTTTTACATTTGTCCAATGTAAATCAATAATAAAATTTCAATCTTCTCATTACGAATTTTCAAAGCATAATTTAAGGGTTAATTTCACTGATGGTCATTGAACTATCTTTCAATTTCACTAAAGTCATATAACTATTTTTTGTCACTTAAAAGTAACTAAACTTTATCATTGTCACTTAAAAGTCATTTTGCCTCAAACCCCTACCATAAATATGACATGGCATTAAATTTTATGATAAAAATTAAAAAATAAATGCCACATAAGCTAATATGGGTCATACCCATTTTAGACCCATTTATCCTTTAATGTGATTTGATCCATAATCCAAATGAGTTTCGATAAAAAAAAATATTAATTCCACATTAGTTTAAAACGATTATCCTATACTACAAAGTTTTGTCTTTTCTGTCACAACACATTCATAATTATTCTATACTAAAATAATTTATGTTAGAAAATTCTTATTTGTTTGTATGCCCCATCCGAGTCATCCATAATTATTCTATACTAAAATAATCTATGCTAGAAGATTCTTATTTTGTTTGTATGCCCCATCTGAGTCATTTTATAACTCTACTGAAGCTAAAATACTATTGTATACAATAGTATTTTAAAATGACTCGGATGGGGCATACGAACAAAATAAGAATTTTCTAGCATAAATTATTTTAGTATAGAATAATTATGAATGTACTGTGACAGAAAAGATAAAACTTTATAGTATAGGATAATCATTTTAAATTAATGTGGAATTAATATTTTTTTTTATCGAAACTCATTTGGATTATGGATCAAATCACATTAAAGGATAAATGAATCTAAAATGAGTATGACCCATATTAGCTTATGTGGCATTTAGTTTTGGATTTTTATCATAAAATTTAATGACATGTCATATTTATAGTAGGAGTTTGAGGCAAAATGACTTTTAAGTGACAATGATAAAATTTAGTTACTTTTAAGTGACAACAAATAATTATATGACTTTAGTGAAATTGAAAGATAGTTCAATGATCATCCGTGAAATTAACCCCATAATTTAACTAGTATGTAATTAATTTATTCTCGTGAAATTGCAGCAGCAAAACAATACATTGCAAATTTTTATAATAGTGCAAACATTTCAGAATTTGACATCACATAACTAATTATGTTGAGTTGTTGACGTTTTAGATTTGTTAGTTATAAGTTTTACCAGAACTCACATATTTCTCTAATAAAATTAATTAATGTAAAACCGATATTTAGTGATTATCTAAATAATTTAATTTGACCTTATCAAACAAAGAAATAAGTTAATCAAAACCAATGAGAAAATTCTTTATATTTTGCTATTATTATCTAGTCTAATAATTTTCTAAAGAATGAAAAACAAATAGCTAATACTTCTAGGTCTATTTGTTTACATATTTTATTAGACTTAACATTATGCATTGTTTTCTGAAACAAAAACAAACATGAAAACAATATTTTTCAGTTCTTTCTAGAATACAAATTGAGTAATTAAGTTTGAGTTAGTCAAATAGTGAATGTATTATTATTAAAGAAATAGAGAAAGACTAACTGATATTGGGAAATGGAGCAAAGAGAATTTCATTTGTGAGTTCATCATCTTCTTCTTTGTCATTAAAGCCTGGGCACGGGTTAGCTTTGGGTTCCTTCACTGGTTGCACTTGGGCCAGCTGATTTCACGGGTTAATATGGGCTATGCCCAAAGTCGGCCCATCAGAAAATTATCTCATGCCCAACCAATCACTTAAATTATAAATAACCAACAAATGTATAGTATTATATGTATAATCTGTGTATACTATATTTCTGGCTTGAAAAAGTAAACAATGAATTCGGTCTGTTATTTGTATACCCGAATTAGAAGAATTGCCCTAAATAATTGTGTATAATTTATGCATACCCTAAAAATCCCTAGGAATTATAATCCTCTATAAGTATTTTCTTTTATACATATTTTAATACTAGAAATATTTTAGAATTTTTAAACTACTCAAATCTTTATATTACAGTAAAAAAAAGTTTTTACAACAAGATCAAAAATAATATATTACAAATATATGGCTAACATCTTATTAAGTTGAATTGATCATCACCAATATAAATAATAATATTACTATGGGATGTTTGTTGTGAGTTTAAAGACTTTATGTGTTGCAAAAATAAAATACTATAAACAAAAAGTAAGAGAAAAAAAAAAGTGACACTAAACTAGTAGCAAATAAGCAAAAAAACTATTTTTTGAGTGTAGAGTCGAACAGTCAACTGATATTGTATTAATCAACTAAAAAAGAAAATATATTAATGATGCAAACTCGAACAAAATTAGAATTGAAGAAATACAAAGGAGAACATGAATAATCAAATTTCCTCATCTCACCTTTTTATTTTTAGTAGCGGATGTTTAACCCCTTTTCCTGTTGAAACCAAAGTCTCCACAAATGAACATGGGCCAATGGAGAAATAATTTGGAGTGCACTAGGAAATCAAGCTATTGAGAGAGGGAATTGTTCACAGTTCAAAAGAGACATTCCTCATTGCTGTAAGAGGGATCCAAGAATTGCGGACATATCTCCACAACACCTTATAAGAAACAAACTGAAAATTACTGCAAATTGGTGGAGTAATCAACTCATGGTTTCAAGATCTAGGTAATTAAAGCTTTGAGTGCATTCTAACTTAATGTTGGTCATGCTAGAAAATTAAACGAAAGTGAGGAAGCCAAAGAACATTAGCCTCAAGGCACTAGTATATGGATATATATAGCTGTAGGGATGCAAGAAAGGTGGAACCAAGCAAATTTCTGACTCCTAATCAAAGGTTTACTAACTTTGTGTTAGTTATAGAGGCTATCAAGATCAAGCTAAGAGTATTATTTCGATGGTTGCATGCTTTCTTTCCAATTAATCATAAGTTATTTGTTTGATCTTCCTTTACTTTCTCAAGACACTAATGGGTCAAAGATAAACTAGTTTTTTTAAAGCACAAATTTGCCAAAGTCTCTAGTGACAAATGATATATTATAATGTATTTTTGTTTTCATTGCGGACTTTGCAGTGACATGGAGTGTTACTTGCATCTGTTCACGTTTTTAGCTAAGAACTTATCCACCTCAGACCTGTTGTGTTTCATCGATCAAACTAACTTACGCTCGTAGTTGTCAAAAAATATAACTCATTATGAAACATTCATAGAGAACAAAATGTTACTAACAAGTGTTCAGGAACATCAAATTACTGAATTTGAATTTCATTAAAAAAGAATATGACCAAGTTCTTAATACTCATGCAAGAGATACTTAGAAAATTGTGGACGATAAAATTGGAAAAATATAAAACTGGCCGATCTGTTGAAACTAATTATATTGCTAGTCGAATTGTCGAAAAGTATATAAAATATACATATTTTTTTGTATATAATACTCATATATGCAAAAACAAAATTATAGACCATTACTTTTTGAACGGCTAAAAATATATATTTCTCGATAAAATTCATAAAAGTTGCTTAAGTAAGAAAACATTATGGAAAGAGCACATATGATATATTTACTGGAAAAGTTTCCATTCCATCTATGTGTTTCCTTCAAGCTGGCTCATATTAAGTGGTGCTATATGGAGTATATATTATAACAACTACTTCATCAAGAATTGACAAGTTTTTAAGCTGGCTACCAACCTATAGTAACTTTCTCCTTTATTGGGGCCTAGGATTATCGTGAACAAGCTCACACGGGCGAAGTTATAACAACTAATAATACTATTACTACATGTTCCTATTTCTCAAGCGATTTGTAGTCAGCTATATGAATCCTTACTATTCATGTCACTTCATTTAAGTTCTTCTCAGTCTCAGTCTAAATACTAACAACAACAATAACAACAACCCAGTATAATCCCACTAATGGTATCTGGGGAGGGTAGTGTGTACGCAGACCTTACCCCTACCCTGAGGTAGAGAGGTTGTTTCCGATAGACCCTCGGTTCCCTCCCTCCAAGAACTCCTCACCTTGCTCTTGGGGTGACTCGAACTCACAACCTCTTGGTTGGAAGTGGAGGGTGCTTACCACTAGAGCAACCCACTCTTGTCAATCAGTCTAAATACTAAATGAAATAAAATTCAAAAAAGATAAAAAGTTATGGAAGTTCTCTATATTTTCTAAATGGCATACTCTATAAATTTCTAACATGTCTAAAAGACTCCTAGAAAATATTGAACCTACAGCAAACATACTAACATTAGTAGAATTTAATCCCAACTAATTGGTATAGCCTGTATGTAAAACAATTCTCCCATGGTGCTATATATACTTCTACAAAATAAAAGATTGCAAAGTTGTTGATTCCCTGAATACAGCTATTAGATAATTAATTGAGGTGTTACAGAAATAAATTTCTGTTCTATTTAATAAAGTTCATCTTGTTTGTCATATTATGTTTTCTAGCTTATGTGCCCATACTGTAAGTGAGATAAGTAATTAAAATTGTAAAAAGCAAAATACTCCAAAAATAAAAGTTACGTGTATTTTGAGGGAAGGATTCAATTTTAGTATTATTTTTGGAGTATTTTGTTTTTAAAAATTTTAATTATTTATCTCATGCATAGTCTTCACTATACAAAATATATACAAAATAGATCGCCGCTATACAATTTATATACAATAGACTGTCACTATACAAAATATATACAAAATAGACTGTCACTATACAAAAAATATACAAAATAGATTGTCACTGCATAATTTATATACAATAGACTGTCACTATACAAAATATATATAAAATAGACTATTACTATACAAATATTATACAAAATAGACTGTCACTGTACAATTTATATACAATAGACTGTCATTATACAAAAAATATATAAAATAGATATTTCGAGCTATTAGATATAATATGTTTGGATCAGAGGGACATTTCGGATCAACGAGGAAAACATGAGCTATTAAAAGTTTGAAGGGCTACATAGCGTAGTTTTCTCTAATATGTACTACTGATAATATTGGGCCCCAAAAATTGTTTTAGTTTGGGCGAGCGTATTATTCATATATTCTAGCTAGCTGTTTGGGGCAGCGTATTATTGATAATTCTAGCTGTCTGGGCCAGGGTATTATTGATGATTCTAGCTGTTTGGGCCAGGTTTGTCAAAGTTGTGTCAGGACATTTTGTAATTTACCTTCAGAAACCTAACAAAATGATTGCTTAGATATTTTAAGCTTGGACAAGGATGTTAGTGCTTGATTAGAGTATAATGTATAGTAGTTCATCCCGCACTTATGAGCATTATCCAATGTTTTGAGAGTAAAAAATTAGTCCCTCATGTATTCTAAAGAGAGTCAATAAAAGGGGTGGATCGTGAACCCAATAACTATTATCAATACCTTATATATTTGTACAAAATATTTACTCTATATAAATACTTAACTGTGAATCTGATTATTATTGTATATACAACTCGAGATCACAATATGAACTCATAAAGTATATCTGTTTCTAGTCTGTAAAGAGACTACAGATAGAATAAGCATTAGGCTGGGGGGAGGGGGAATATCTACTGATTTTTTAAAATGTGGATCTGTTGTTGCTATTATGACCAGCATGGGGAAAGTCAGGAGTTTGTTATAATAAATTACTCCATTCAGATCACTTTAATTGATTTTTTATTTGTTTTTATACATATTAAAGAATTTAACTTTTAGCATTAATTAACAATATAATTGATCATATTAACCTTAATTTATTTATTAAAAATATAATAAATACTCATAGGCTCTTTACTCTAAGAAAAACTTTGAAAAAGAAAGTTAATTCTTTCTCGATATCTGAAAAAATATAAATATTATAGACCACAAGAAAAAGACTAAAAAATCATTTAAAGTAGACCAAAGAGAGTACAAATATACGACAAATGAGCTTTAAAAAGTTAGTGGTTAGATTCAGGTCCAAGTAAGAGCCATTTTAGAGGCATTTGCATCTATACCCAGTTTTTGGGTCACCTTTTAACTTATACCCGCTTTGCAAAAAAATTACAAGTGTACCCACTCTTCACGTAACTTCAGACATACGAGTCTGAAGTAGCAAATATTTATGTCTGAAGTTTGAACTTCAGAATGTTTTGCCTGAAGTGTAGCAAAACTTCAGATAATTTTGCCTGAAATTTGGCCTGACTTGCAAAGGCAATCACGCAAACTTCAGTTCATAGTACAATGGCAAACTTCAGTTCAATAAAACTACAGCATGTTTTGGCTGAAGTTTTTGTTTTGTAATTGTTGAACTTCAGCATTCCAGGAGCTGAAATTTTTGTTTTGTAATTGCTGAACTTCAACATTCTAGGAGCTGAAGTTTGTTTTGTAATTGCTGAACTTCAGCATTTTAGGAGCTGAAATTTTTGTTTATATTTACTGAACTTCAGCATTCTTAGAGTTGAAGTTCTCAACAACAATGAATTTAATAGATTATGATTAACAACGATTGACGCTGCTCAAAAACAAGTTACTTCAATTAAATTAGAACCAAAAATCAATGTGCCTGTAAAGCTAAAATATCTAAGAGGTTAAATTATTGTAAATAAGACCAAACTGAACATAATGGGACAAGCAGATATATATGAATCATCAGGCTAGAACGCATAACAATATCTCAAGTTTCAACATTCAGAAAACGAAGGAGGAGAAGAAGGAGGAGAAAGAGGCCCGAAATTGTTTAAAAGTAGGTACAAGTTAAAACAATATTAAAAAATGGGTATAAGTTAAATGGGGGCGACCAAATAAAATGGCTCGTATAATTTTTACGCCATTTTAACCTAATCAATTTGATCCAAAATAAATGTTACTTTAGGACACCAAAATATACATTAGTTGTTTTTTAAAAAAAAATCTACACTTACTCTAATAAATAATTTGAAAGTTTGAGGATTTATAAAGTTTGAGAAAGGAAGAAGCATAATTTAATCAAAACCTTAAACAACTTTTATTTTGGACCCAATGCAGTATACAGTATTTCTTAAATTCATGTCAACTCCGTTGAACTATAAATGACCTTGAAATTGAAAGAAAACAGAGTCCTTTATGTTTTTTCGTAATTATTGCATAGGGCTACAGCCCCAATGCTTTGGAGGACCTTTCAATGTGTCAGTTGCTTTCAGAAGCATCTTTTGGACGATGTGTTTACATTTGTTTTTATTTGTTTGTTTGTTTATACAGTTAAAACTTATATACTCAAATATCTCTATGTTCCGAATATTTTTAAATGTTATTGAAAGGTACTGTGATAAAAAATATATATTATAACATATATTATTTTTTGCCGTGCTTCTTAAGAACATATCTTAAAAACAAATTTTATTTCTACTCAAAAATATATATTTATTTTTAAGAATTTGGCCAAACACCTTAAGTTTAAATAAAAATACTTCTGACAAAAAAAACAGCCAAACAGGCTATTAGAGGCCCTATGGACGGAAGAATTTCAAAAGGCCTGATGATTTGATAAAATACTCCTTATATGCATATAGTACTTGACCGAATATGCAGCTCAATTATAAATACCCTATTTATAGTCTTATTTTCAACTATAAAGTCTATCTTTGTAGGAGTTTTATTACCCCTAAATTATTTTAAAGTAAAACTGTTTGCAGAGTGTGTGTATTTCACTCTCCAGTCTCCACTCTCATGAGAAGCAAGAAAAAACGATTTTCAGATTTTTGTTTTTGTTTTTTTTTATCATTTTTAGTGAGATATAATTTCTTACGTTTTTCCTTTTCCTTTTTCTTTATTTTTTTTTTTACTTCTTTTTTCGTTTCTTCTCTAATTTAGGTGGATATTCACTCGCCGACGATTTTGTCTAACCATTCTTCTTCCACATATTATGTTTTTCTTCTTCCTCTTTCTATCCTTTTCACACACAAATTAAACTCTCAAAAAGATCTATTCATAAGCAAAGCAAAATACATTCAGATTTGGGGGGAAATTCATCATCGAAAAACCTTCTCACGCCAGAAAAAATGGAGGTATTGAAATTTAACTGAAAAAGTCTTCTTCTAACCTAGCAGATACATTTATACTCATATTATATATCATCACTCACCTCTTAATTATAACAGTCATCATCTTTATGCCGCCCACAATCACCAATTGCAGCCACCATCCGAAAACCTTCTACCATAATAGCCACTAAAAAAGTGTAGCAGCAAAAAAAATACATATGATTGAATCTTTGTTATTTCGGTTTATTGGTGGTGATTGGAGTAATGAAGAAGAGAAAAGAGAAAGGAAAAGAATTATTTTTTTATTTTTTAATTAAATATGATGTGTCAAGCGAGTGTGGTTCACTGCCCAAATAAAAATTCGGTTGTGGTATTTTAAGGGTGAATTTATTTGACTTTAAAATAGTTTTGGGGGATAATAAAAATTCCGCAAAGGTAGAGTGTGTAATTGAAAATTCGGCTATAAGTGAAGGATATTTATGCATTTTCCCTATATAATACTAGTGGAACTAGAAGAAAAACATTAAAACAAACTTCAAAAAAGCTTAATAGTAACAATATCACATCAATATTTAACATTTTAATCGTGAAATGACTTTGAATCATCGAAAGTTATATAGTATTCTTTTTGTTTTAGTTTATGTGATAATTGTTTTTGCTTTCGTTCCAAGAAGAATGATATTTTTGAATTCGTATACTGATCATACTCAACTCTAACCCTAAAAAGGATAAGCGGTCGCTGCAAATATAATCCGGTCTAAGAGTCCGGAGTCGAATTCCATAGAGAACTAAGGTTTAGATACGATTGTTCACTATCACCAACAAGACAAGTTTGACCAATTCTTAAGTTATAAATATTAAGATTCTTATGTCTAACTAATTAACTAATAAATTATAAAAGTAAATTAATAACTAAAGATACTAAGGGTTGGAGACAAGATTAAGGAGGTCTAGAATTATGATTTTTCTAATTTTCGAAATTCTTTTCGCCATGTCTCACATAATTTCGCTTAATTGTTCTCTACAGATCGTGAGCACTTCAGGTGTCGTAATTCTCTCCCGAACAACTACAACAATTTACTAGACATATTCTCCCGAACTACGCTAGCTGACACAATCTTACCGCTCACTATGACCACGTCAAGGCTTTGTTATTCCTAAACCCACCTTTAAATCTGCCGTATTGATTATTCATATACGTTTGGAGTGACGTTGTTCAACAACTACCTAAATATGTACTATTTTTCAAGCAATACATAATAAATAGGTACAGTCAATTGATGGTCATTCAACCAACAGAAATAAGCACGTAGTTGAACAAGTAAAGAAATTCAAAGGCTAAATTATATTCAAACTTAACAAGAATTCATCCTGCAAAAGGTTCCATCAAAACCCTAAATAATAAATTAGATACTCATAGTAGTATGTGAAAATACAACGCTAAAATTCATAACCAACAATGGAAAACAAGAAGAAGAAGAAGAAGAAGAAGAAGAAGAAGAAGAAGAAGAAGAAGAAGAAGAAGAAGAAAGAAAAAACTCGTGGTTGAATCTTCCTCCTTGCTCCTAGTGTATTCTTGCCTCCAAAGGCGTTGTGTAACCCTAAATTAGTGTCTCCTCCTCCAAAGTTATGTAAAAAGTATATTTAGAGTGTATTTATATGACCTAGGTAGGGTGGAGGTTCGTCCAATGTAATCCAAAATCGGATAGGAGAATTGAAAGGCGCGTCAACTTTCGTGCAGCGCGCGACCACAGACGAGCTCCCAGCTCTTTTAGTTTTGTGTCGCGAAGCGATTTGCACCTTTGCCATACTTCACTGTTTTGCATCGTTGCTGTCTCATCTAGCGCGTCTTCCCTAGCGTGACGCACGGGCATAGGCGAGCTCCCAATTTTGCTCCCTTACTTCTGTTTTTGGCGATAATTCTTCTTGTTTTACTTTACTTTCATCTGAACTCGTTCCTACACATAAAAATACGTAATGAGCATATTTCACTTTAAAAAATCATGTAACTTCCCGTACTCACACAAGAAATGGTATGTAAACATACTCGAAAACATGCACTTTCCATCATTTATCATATACTGTGATGACTCAAAAGGTCATCTTTAAATTTAATAATTAATTCTGTATTCTAAGACCTCAAAAAATACTATTTACTATTTTTCAACTTGCGTGCACAGTCGGTATAATTTTTCGGGAATTTTTATGTGACAAATAGATTAAAATGTGAAATAGAGCTTTAAAACTCAACTGAATTGACTTTGGTCAACATTTTGAGTAAACGGACTCGGATTAGTATTTTGACAGTTCCAATAGATCCATATCGTGATTTGGGACTTGGACGTATGCCCGAAATTTAATTTGAAGGTCCCTAGATTGAATTATCGCCAGTTGGCGAAAACTAGAAGCCTACAAGCTTAAAGATTTCAAAGTTTGACCGTAAATTGACTTTTATTGATATCAGGGTCGGATTTGAGTTCTGAAAGTTTTTATAGGTCTTTTATGTCATTTATGACCTGTCTGTCAAATTTGGTAAGAAACAAAGTTGATTTCATATGATTTGGACATTCGACTGTGAAAATAAAAGTTTTAAAGTTTTCTTAAAAATTTCATTTGATTTGGTGTCCGATTCATAGTTCTAGACATTATTTTGGTGTTTTGATCGTGCGAGCAAGCTCATATGATATTTTTGGACTTGTGTGCATGTACGATTTAGAGCCCCGAGGGCTCGGGTGAGTTTTGGATAGCCTACGGACCATTTGAACTTTGGAAAGAATCTGGTTTTTTGAGCTTCAGCTGTCATCTGGTGGATGGTGCATCGCGATCACGAAGCCATTTCCGCGATTGCAAAGAGGAAATTTTGAACCGTGAGTTTTACCCTTCGCGTTCGCAAAAATAGGCACGTGATCGCGGAAGGTTAGCTCCCAGTACACCACGAACGCGTAGAGTGGATCGCGTCCGCATCGAAGGAATGAAGGCAGAAGCTGGGCACGCCATTTGTGCTACGCGATCGCACAAGTGAGTACGCAATCACGTAAGGCTGAGAAAATGTTCTCTGCGATCGCACGAGCATTTACGCGATCGCGTAGAGTTAAAATGGACCAGGCAGAAATTGTTCTACGCGATCACGAACGAATTCCCGCGATCGCGATGAGTAAATATCTGGGCAAACAGAACTTAAGTTCTGGAAATGGGATTTCGTCCCATTTTCCATCATTTTCGATTTTGAGCTCGGGTAAGAAGCTTTTTGGACGATGTTTACGAGAAAATATTGGGGTAAGTATTCCTTATCCTATATTGATTATATTTCATAATTCCATACTCATTTACATCATGAATCCGTGAATTTATGGAAGAAAAATCAGATTTTTATAAAATCTTACAAAAATGTAAAATGAAGATTTGAAAGCGAATCCGATGTCGGAATTTGATAATTTGTTTATGGTTGAACTCGTATCAGAACGGGTGTTCGGATTTCGTAAGTTTTTTCGAGATTCGAGACGTGGGCCCCACTGTCGATTTTTGAGATGAATTTCGGATTTTAATCCGGAAAATTAGTAAATTCATATGGAATTATTTCCTACGATTTGTATTGAGTATATTGAATTGTTTATGACTAGATTTGAGGATTTCAGACACTAATTCGCGAGGCAAAGGTTTATTGGATTCTTGAACTTGGTTACAAAGCGAGGTAAGTGTCTTGATTAACCTTGACTTTAGGGAATAGAACCCCCTGAATTATTTGCTATGTGAATTTCATGTGTAACGATGTATAGGCATGGTGACGAGTGCCTATATTTTGTCAATTTAATTGTTTGCTTAATTATTTAAATATTTTAAATTATTTTAAGACACGAATTAATTGTTATAATAATTATTTCTCTCATATTCCTTGTCAAATATTAATTTTGAATTTCTGTAATAATTATCACATGCTTATTTGATTTATGTGTCTTAATTGCTACTTGACATTTAGCATATTAAATATTATACTGCCTATTTTCTCCCTCATTTTCATGATTAATTGCTACTTGTCATTGTTGTTTCATAAATAAATTATAATTATTGTATGCCTTGATGCTTAATAGTTTCTCATTGAACGTGGTATTTATTGGAGTATTTTTCATAGATTTAAGAGTTATTAAAATATATGAGGGGATCGTGTTGCACGCCGCAATGGAAATAAAAATAAATATATTGGGGGATCGAGTTGCACGCCGTAACAGAGTTGTTTAAAGTTTATATTGGGAGATCGGGTTGCACGCCGCAACAGATTTATTTAAAGTTTATATTGTTGGAGCGGGTTGCATACCGCAACGAAAATTTATTGAGGAATTATATTGTTGGGGCGGGTTGCACGCCCCAACAGAATTGAATGTGAATATATTGTGGGATCGGGCTGCACGCCGCAACGAAAACTGATTGAAATAATAATTAATTATGACTGCCGAGTTGGCTTCAATTGTTGATAAGCGATACCTGTTTTATTTTTATTATTGTTGTTATTATTATTATTGCGTACAGGTTAATGTAAGTGACCTGCCTTAGCCTCGTCACTACTTCGTCGAGGTTAGGCTCGACACTTACCAGTACATGGGGTCGGTTATATTGATACTACACTCTGCACTTCTTGTGCAGATTTTGGAGTTGGTCCGAGTAGCGTACCATAGACTTGCTTGGATTTCAGATACCCAGAGGAGACTTGAGTTATAACTGCACAGCGTTCGCAGTTCTAAAGTTCCCGTCTACTTTATTTTAGTTGTGTGTTTTCTTTTAGACAACTTTATTTTATTCAAATCCTTATTTGTATCATTTTAGAAGCTCGTGCACTTGTGACTCCAGTTCTGGGATGGTATTTAGATATCGTGATTATTATAGATTATTTTAGACATTATTTTCGCATTTGTTTCCTTGGTATTGATTAATTTAAAATTTTGTTAAAATGACTAATTATATTCTAATATTGGCTTGCCTAGCAAGTGAAATGTTAGGCGCCATCACGGTTCCGAAGGTGGGAATTTCGGGTCGTGACAGTTGGTATCAGAGCACTAGGTTACATAGGTCTCACGAGTCACGAGTAAACTTAGTAAAGTCTGAAGAATCGGTACGGAGACGTTTGTATTTATCTTTCAGAGGCTATGAAGTTTAGAACAATATCACTTCTTTCCTATCCTGTCGTGCGATTTTATTCTATCATCGATAATTGAACCATTATATTCTTATTCTCTCGCAAATGGCGAGAACACGTAATACATCTACCGACGGACAGGGACCAAACCCCCCGGTGGCAACTATGGCCAGGGGTAGAGGTCGAGATCGTGCTAGAGGACGAGGCAGAGGCAGGGCTCAGTCTAGAGCTCGAGAAGTCGCACCTGTTGTAGAACCTCAGGTGGATCTTCAGGAGGAGGTTCCACTTCAGACTGTACCAGTTGCACCAGTTCAGGCCCCGGAATGATTCATAGCTACTCTAGTGCTTCAGGATGCTCTAGTCCATTTGGTAAGTCTTATGGAGGGCGTGGCCCAGAATGGTATATTTCCAGTGGCACCAGTCGTCTCACAGGCTGGGGGAAGAGCACAAACTCCCACTACTCCCACTCCGGAGCAGATGGCTCCCCAAAATCAGGCTCCAGCAGCCCCGCCAATTGGGGTAGTTTAGCCAGTTATTGCAGAACAGGCCGGTGATAGGCCCGCCATGTCTTTTGAAGCCTTATTGAGACTGGATAAGTTTACTAAGCTCTTTCCAGTTCACTTCAGTGGTACACCTTCTGAGGACCCACAAGATTATCTTGACCGCTACCATGAGGTGCTGCGGAACATGGGTATAGTTGAGACCAATGAGGTCGATTTTGCTGTATTTCAGATGAAGTGTTCCGCCAAGAGGTGGTCGAGAGATTATACATTGACCATACCAATTGGATTACCGCATTGACTTGGGAGTAATTTTCACGGCTATTTCTAGAGAAGTTCCTCCCTAACACATTGAGAGAGGATTGCCGCAGGTAATTTGAGTGTCTACAGCAGGGCAGTATGACTATTACTCAGTATGAATCTCGTTTTGTGGATTTAGCCAGTCATGCTCTCCTTTTACTACCTACTGATGGAGAGAGAGTGAGGAGGTTTATTAAGGGACTCACTCACCCTATCAGGCTTCAGATGGCCAAGGAGACCGGAAGTGAGATTTCCTTTCAGGCGGCTGCTAATATCGCGAGAAGGATCGAGATGGTTCTTGCACAAGATAGAGGACAGAGGTCTGATAAGAGGTCTCGTTAGTTCAGTGGTTTCAGTGGTGCCTCGTCTGGAGGCAGGGGTAATTTTGGTAGGGGTCATCCTCCCAGGCCGTTTCATTCAGTACTTCAAGCATCTCACGGTGCTTCAGGGAGTCATGGTCCTATTATGCCTTACTCTGGGCAGCTAACATTTAGTGCACATTCAGCTCCTATCAGTGCACCACCACTCCAGAGTCACTATAATGGTTATCCGGCCCATTCGGGTCAGCTTCAGCTTCAGCAGCCACATCATCAGGATAGGTGTTATGAGTGTGGGAACATTAGTCACATCAGGAGCTATTGCACTAGGTTATCGAGTAACAGATCTCGGCAGGATTCTCGTGCCATCATATCGGCACTGGTTTCTTCATCGCCTGCTCAGCCTGCTAGAGGTATGGGTCAGGCAGCTAGAGGTGGAGGTCAGGCCATTAGAGGTGGAGGTTAGATCGTTTGATGTGGAGGCTAGCCAGTTAGAGGCCGTCCCAGAGATATAGTTCAGAGTGGTGGGGCCCAGCTCCGATTTTATGCTTTTCCAGCTAAGCCTGAGGCCGAGTCATCCGATGCCGTGATCACAGGTATTATTCCAGTTTGCCATAGAGATGCTTCAGTTTTATTTGATCCAGGATCTACTTATTCCTACGTGTCCTCCTATTTTGCTTTATATTTGGTTGTTTCTCGTGATTCTCTGAGTGCTTCTGTGTGTGTATCTACACCGGTGGGAGACTCTCTGTTGTAGTAAACCATGTTTATCATTCGTGTGTGGTTACTATTGGTAGTCTTGAGACTAGTGTGGATATTCTACTTCTTTATATGATAGATTTTGATGTCATCTTGGGTATGGATTGTCTGTCACCTTATCATGCTATATTGGATTGTCATGCTAAGACGGTGACCCTAGCCATGACGGGGTTACCTCGGTTAGAGTCGAAAGGAACTCCTGGTCATTCTACCAGCAGGGTTATTTCTTATATGAAGTCTCGGTGTATGGTCGAGAAAGGGTGTCTAGCCTATTTGGATTATATTCGCGATCCCAGTACGGATGTTCTGTCTATGGACTCAGTACCAGTTGTTCGTGAATTTTCAGAAGTATTTCCTTCAGATTTGTCGGGGATGCCACCCGATAGAGATATTGACTTCTGTATTGATTTAGCTTCGGGCACTCAGCCCATTTCTATCCCACCATACCATATGGCCCCGCCGGAGTTGAAAACATTGAAGGAGCAGTTACAAGAATTGCTTGATTAGAGATTCATTAGAGCCAGTGTCTCGCCCTGGGGTGCACCAGTGTTATTTGTAAAGAAGAAAGATGGTTCAATGCGAATGTGTATAGATTATCTGCAGTTGAACAAGGTTACTATCAAGAACAAGTATCTACTGCCAAGAATTGATGACTTATTCGATCAGCTTCAGGGTACCAAGGTGTTTTCAAAGATCGACTTGAAGTCTGGTTACCATTAGTTGAAGCTTAGGGCATCTGATATCCCTAAGACAGCTTTTCGGACCCGGTATGAGCATTACAAATTCCTAGTGATGTCGTTTGGATTGACCAATGCCCCAACAACATTTATGGATTTGATGAATCGGGTGTTCAAGCCATATTTGTAATCTTTTGTGGTTGTATTCATTGATGATATCTTGATTTACTCCAGCAGTCGAGGAGAGCATGAGCAGCATCTTCGGAGTGTGCTTCAGACATTGAAAAATAATCACTTATACGCCAAATTTTCAAAATGTGAATTGTGGTTAGACTCAGTTACCTTTTTGGGGCATGTTGTATCGGCAGAAGGTATAAAGGTGGACCCTAAGAAGATTGAGGCTGTTCAGAATTGGCCTAGACCTACTTCAGTTACAGAGATTCGGAGTTTTCTGGGTTTGGTAGGTTATTATCGTCAGTTCATGGAGGGATTTTCATCTATAGCAAGCCCATTGACCAGACTGACCCAGAAAGGTGTCCCATTCAGATGATCAGACGAGTGTGAGTTGAAATTTCAGAAGCTCAAGACTGCTTTGACTACGGTACCAGTGTTGGTATTACCCACAGGTTCAGGATCTTATACGGTGTATTGTGATGCATCTCACGTTGGGCTTGGTGCAGTATTGATGCAAGATGACAGGGTGATTGCATATGTGTCGCGGTAGTTGAAAGTTCATGATAAGAATTATCCTGTTCATGACTTAGAATTTGGAGGCATTACCTCTATGGTGTCTCGTGTGAGGTATTTACTGATCATCGTAGCCTTCAGTATCTATTCAAACAAAATGATCTCAATTTGAGGTAGAGAAGATGGTTGGAGTTGTTGAAATACTATGATATCACCATTTTGTATCAACCCGGAAAGGCTAATATGGTGGCCGATGCTTTGAGTAGAAAGGTTGTGAGTATGGGCAGCCTTGCTTATATTTCGGTTGGTGAGAGGCCGTTAGTTGCAGATGTTCAGACTTTGGCTAATCGGTTTGTGAGGTTAGATATTTCAGAACCCAGTCGGGTTCTAGCTTGCACAGTCGCTCGGTCTTCTTTATATGAGCGCATCAGAGAGCGACAATATGATGATCCTCATTTGCTTGTCCTTAAGGACACGGTATGGCACGGTGATGCCAAACAAGTTGCTGTGGGGAGAGATAGAGTTTTGCGAATGCAGGGTCGTATTTGTGTGCCTAATGTGGATGGGCTTTGTGAATTAATTCTGGAAGAGGCCCACAGTTCCAGGTATTCTATTCATCCAGGTGTCGCCAAAATGTATCAAGATTTGTGACAACATTATTGGTGGAGGAGAATGAAGAAGGATATAGTTGCATATGTTGCTCGGTATCTAAATTGTCAGCAAGTTAAGTACGGGCATCAGAGACTTGGTGGTTTGCTTCATAAGTTAGAAATTCCTGAGTGAAAGTGGGAGCGTATCACTATAGATTTTTTGTTGGACTCCCACGGACCCAGAGAAAGTTTGACGCGGTTTGGGTAATTGTGGACAGGTTGACTAAGTCAGCACATTTCATTCCGGTGGAAGTTACCTATTCTTTAGAGCGGTTAGCTGAAATTTACATTCGTGAGATTGTCCGCCTTCACGGTGTTCCCGTGTCTATTATTTCAGATCGAGGTACGCAGTTTACCTCACACTTCTGGAGGGATGTACAACATGAGTTAGGCACGCGGGTTGAGTTAAGTACAACATTTCATCCACAGACAGACGGACAGTCAGAGCGCACCATTCAGATATTAGAAGATATGCTTCGCACTTGTGTTATAGACTTTGGAGGTTCTTGGGATTAGTTCTTGCTATTTGCGGAGTTTGCTTATAATAATAGCTACCAATCCAACATTCAGATAGCTCCATATGAGGCATTATACGGAAGGCGATGCCGATCGATAGTTGGTTGGTTTGAACCGGGAGAGGCTCGGTTGTTGGGTACCGATTTGGTACAGGATGCCTTGGATAAGGTCAAGGTTATTCAGGGTCAACTTCGCACAGCTCAGACTAGGCAAAAGAGTTATGCCGACCGTAAAGTTCGTGATATTGCATTCATGGTTGGAGAAAGAGTATTGCTCCGAGTTTCACCTATGAAAGGTGTAATGAGGTTCGGAAAGAAGGGCAAATTGAGCCCTAGGTATATAGGACCCTTCAAAATTCTTGAAAGAGTGGGTGAAGTAGCCTACATGCTTACACTATCACCTAGTTTATCAGCAGTTCATCAGGTGTTTCATGTGTCTATGCTCCTGAAATATCATGGTGATCCGTCCCATGTACTAGATTTCAGCTCAGTCTAGTTGGACAAAGATTTGACTTATGAAGAGAAACCGATAGCTATTCTAGCCCGGCAGGTCCGAGAGTTAAGGTCTAAGAGTTATCTTTCAGTTCAGGTGCAATGGAGAGGTCAGCCGGTAGAAGCATCCACCCGGGAGTCCGAGTCGGATATACGGAGTAAATATCCACAGCTTTTCACCAGCTCAAGTACTTTTTTTTAATTCCGTTCGAGGACGAACATTTGTTTTAGAGGTGGAGAATGTGATGACCCAAAAGGTCATCTTTAAATTTAATAATTAATTTTATGTTCTAAGACCTTGAAAAGTACTATTTATCATTTTTGACTTACGTGCACAGTCCGTATAATTTTATAAAAAGTTTTTATGTGAAAAATGGATTAAAATATGAAATAGTGCTTTAAAACTTAACTGAGTTGACTTTGGTCAATATTTTAATCAAACGTACTCGAATCAGTATTTTGACAGTTTCGGTAGGTCCGTATCGTGATTTGAGATTTGGGCGTATGCCTGGAATTTAATTTGGAGGTCCCTAGATTGAATTATCGCCAGTTGGCGAAAACTAGAAGCTTAAAGGCTTAAAGATTTCGAAGTTTGACCACAAATTGACTTTTATTGATATCGGGGTCGGATTCGGGTTCTGAAAATTTTCATAGGTTTGTTATGTCATTTATGACTTGTCTGTCGAATATGGTGAGAAACGGAGTTGATTTGACGTGATTCAGACATTTGGTTGTGAAAATAGAAGTTTTAAAGTTTTCTTAAAAATTTCATTTGATTTGGTGTTCAATTCATAATTTTAGACATTATTTTGGTGTTTTGATCATGCAAGCAAGTTTATATGATATATTTGGACTTGTGTGCATGTACGGTTTAGAGCTTCGAGGTCTCGGGTGAGTTTCGGATAACCTACGGACCATTTAAACTTTGGAAAGAATCTGTTTTTTTGAGATTCAACTGTCATCTGGTGCATGGTGCTTCGCGATCGCGAAGAGGAAATTTTGAGCCGCGAGTTTTACCCTTCGCGTTTGCTAAAGTAGGCACGCGATCGCGGAAGGTTAGCTCCCAGTGCACCGCGTCCGCGTAGATGGAATGAAGGCAGAAGCTGGGCACGCAATTTGTGTTACACGATCGCACAAGTGAGTACGCGATCGCGTAAGGCTGAGAAAATATTCTCTACGATCGCATGAGCATTTACGCGATCACATAGAATTAAAATAGACCAGGAAAAAATTGTTCTACGCGATCGCGAACGAAAGATGCACTGCTTTTAGATAAAAATCCAGACAACGCAGTTGAACCTATGGTTCTTTTCAAATGGCAATTAAAATCGTTATTTAATAATGTATTACAATAGAAGTCGTAAACTAGATATATATATATATATAGTAACGACCCGACTAATCGTTTTGGGCTCTAGCGTGTCGTCCGGCGGTTTGAGCTCTTGAGTAGCTTCACATCAGATATTATGACTTGTACACGTGGTCGAAATTTAATTTCGGGAAGTACGAAGTTGATTTGGAAGGAAAATTCTAATTTCGGAAGCTTTAAGTTGGAAGAATTGACTAAGGTTTGACTTTTGAGTAAAATACCTAGGAAATAGGATTTGAAGGTTCCAATAGGATCGTATGATGATTTCAGACTTGGGCGTATGTTCGAGTTGAGTATCGGATCACCCAGGAACATTTCAGCGCGTATTGTGAAAAATTGGCATTTTGAAGGTTTTAGAATTTCCTAAGTTTGGTTTTCGGTGGATTTTGGTCTTATCGATGTTCATTATGGATTCCTAGCCTTGGAATAGGTTCGTATTGTGATTTATGACTTGTACGCAAAGTTTGGCGTCATTCCGGAATATTTTGGAATGATTCGGACGCGTTCGTCGAAGTTTAAAAGTTTGAAAGTTTTAAAAAAAGTTTCGATCGTCGATTCACAATTGTGATGTTGTTTGGTGTGATTTAAGACCCCGAGTAGGCCCATGTTATGTTATAGAACTTGTTGGTAAGTTCGGACGGGGTCCCGGGGGACTCGGGTGTGTTTCGGATAGGTCGCGGATCACTTGGAGCTTTGTTGTATTGCTGAAGGGCCTAAGTACTAGTGCAATCGCACCTGCAGAAAATGGGCCGCAGGTCGATGCCGCAAAAGCGGTCAGGCAAGCGCAGGAGCGGATCCTGTTGGGCAGTGCTGGGACCGCAGATGCGGTCGTTTTGCCGCAGAAGCAGGACCGCACCTGCGGAGTGGGGCAGCGCAGAAGCGGAGGCGCAGATGCCCATCAGGTCCGTAGAAGTGGCCAGCGACCTGTCTTGGGTCCTCGCAGGTGCGAGATTGAAGCCGCAGAAGCAACATTTTGGACCGCAGAAGTAGGATTTTTTGGGCAATGTGATTTTTAAAAATGGGGGTTTGGCCCATTTTCACTTCATTTCGCCCATGTGAGCTGGGTTTGGAGCAATTTTAGAGTGCCATTTTCATCATCTATTATGGGGTAAGTGATTTCTTCATATTATGAGTTAAATACATGGTTTATATATGGATTTAAGCATGGAAATTTATAGAAATTGGCATTTTGGTAGAAAACCTAGAAATTGGTATTTTTAGATTTTGACTATGAAATTAGATATAGAATTGAGAATAAATCATATATTTGAGTTTGTATTGTTATGGGTAATATTTATCTTCGAAATAATTTGAAAATCCGGGCATGTGGGCCCGAACGTTGACTTTGTCGACTCTTCGAGCGGAGTTAAAAATTGTTTAAATTGATTAATTATGGACATTAGAGTATATTTTAATTGGTTTGCATATTGTTTGACTAGTTTTGGATCGATGAACATCTGTTTGAGATATTAGAGAGGCTTTGGAGCTGGCTATAGAACTTCGGGGCGAGGTAAGTCTCCTGTCTAACTCTGTGAGAGGGAAACTACCTCTAGGTTATGTATTTGTTATGTGCTACTTGTTGCGGGGGCTACGTGCGCACGAGGTAACAAGAATCCGTGAGTAACTAAATTCATGTTATGTCCGGGTAGACTTAGGTTCCCCCAATACTATAACTGTACTATTTGAGTTGTCTCTTGCCTATTAAATTTCTTTATTTTACGTAACAATTTGAGATTAGATTTGCGTAGAGTGATAGACTTGCTATTGTAGAGATTTGACGGGCATTATGATTAGCTGCAGAATAATTATACTGCTCTTATAAATTTCTCCCGCGCTATGCGTTTTTATCGAAATGTTTTCCTTAAAATTTATAACTCACACGTTTATTTGTGAGTGGGGTCAATGACCCGTCAAAGCTTCTTATTCTAATGGGATCGGGCCGTCGCCTCGGCAGGATTTTGTACCATACTCTCATCAGAGCGGGTCGTTCGCCTCAGCAGTATAATAGATGCGTCTATAGTTTGTGCCGTTCGACCATCAGCAGTGCACACAGTATGATGGGATCGGACCGTACGCCTCGGCATTTCTATAAAATACTCTTACGAAATTGTGCGTAATATTTGATAAGAAACCAATGTATCTCCGAGTTTTCCTGGTTTGGATTGTGACGACCTATCTAGTGAGGTCCTATATATATATATA
>AWOL01S0011513.1:146683-210788 GCA_000715115.1 Nicotiana otophora
CGCTCCGGTTGATGAGGTAACTGCTAATTGAGAGCTTGAGTTTATTGTCGAGAGGAGGATTGTATTACATATTTATACTTGTTTATTTTATTTATTTACTCCGCCTCACATCTGTTTATTTCTTAGAGTACATGATTTATTAGACCACTAGTAAGTGTCGATGTTGACCCCTCGTTACTACTTCTCCGGGGTTAGGCTAGATACTTACTGGGTACGCGTTGATTTACGTACTCATGCTGCACTTGTTGCACTTATTGTGTAGGTACATATATGTCTGGTGGTCTTTTGAGCGCAAAGACGCAACTATTGTAGGGACTTTACCGTGAGCTACATTCCATGTTACGATCCGCAGCATGCAGAGTCTCCATCTGAGTTATTTATATTCTCCTGTCTAATTTGTATTCGAGACAGATGTTGTATTTTATTATATTTCCTACTTGATGCTCATGCACTTGTGACGCCGGATTTTGGGGGTTTCTTCTAGGTGATTGGTATGGTAGTGCACGTAATTATTATCATTTTACCCTGTAAATTTTATTTCATACTGACTATTTAATTAATAAAAATTATGATTTTCAAATACTAAAATGAGTAAATAAATTGGCCGATCATCGTTGGCTTGCCTAACAGTGATGTTAGGCATCATCACGACCTATAGTGAAATTTGGGTGTGACATATATATTCAAGGTAAAGTTCAATGTTCTGAAAATTGGTATAGTATACTAGTCAATACTCAGCAGTTGACAAACAAAATGCACTTATCTTGCCTTTTGCAATTTGGCCACTACCGGTTCAAGAAAAAGGTGCGTCACCACTCCCCGCTAATAATACAACTCTTAGCACTAAATTATGGTCATTTTAATTTATCTTAATTTATAATAAATAGGGTATAATAGTTTGCTATAAAATTTAAAATTTTCAATAATGTATGTCCGAAGTGGTATCATAGTATGGCAATTAGCTTGTTAATGATTATGAACCACATATTTCCAAAAATTAAAAATAGAGTTTCCACACTTGAGTTTAAAATAAATATTTTAAATTTAACTGTTTTTCACTGTAAAATAACATCTCGCGATGATATTAATTTGAATTTCCTGGTGATCATGAAATAAAATTGAGATCAAATTTATTAGTTATCAACATAATGCGTAACTCGAGCATACCTTTACCTAGTGAAGGGTAAAAGACCAGAAGTAAGAGGAGAGATGGAAATTATTTCACATTAGAAAAAAATTGGGTAGGTAGAGAGATTGCATCTACGTTCATGGATTCCTCCACTTATAATTATCCTTTGCATAATTAGGCCGGACACTTGGCATTTCACTATGTAATAGTCTTCCACAAAAGGAAGAAACGACCATATAATCATTAAAGTTTATGAATCATAAATTTTATATAGCGATCTCAATTAATATATAATAATTATTATTATTAAATTTATAATTAAAATTTAGAAATATTTAATAAATATTCAAGATCGGAACAAAAACTATTGATTCACATAAATTTGTAACTTACTTGCAAGATTCGCATCGCATTTAACCTTATATTACTTATTAAAGATGAAGTCAAAATGTAGCAAGATTCATGCATTCTTAGGGTGACCCGAATATCGGAGAAATTACTCTCAGGGTGTGAAGGGATGAATACTCATCCCCACCCCAAAATCGAAGGCCATTTCAGGACGCAAAGCTTCATATGACATATCGAAGTACAAGTCCATGACAACAAATAGATGGACAAATCATCAACATCATATGGAGGATAAATCATTGGCAACTTAAGGTGCAAAAGGACTTATAATTCCATGGCAGCTTAAGATTAAAAAATTATAGTTCCTTTTAAGGACAAACCCACGAAGAGGCCAACTTAAGGTGCAAAGGGACTTAAATGTCCACCTTAAGATTGAAAAGTTATTGTTCTTTTTAAGGACAAACCCACGAAGAGGCCAACTTAAGGTGCAAAGGGACTTAAATGTCCACCTTAAGATTGAAAAGTTATTGTTCTTTTTAAGGACAAACCCGTGAAGAAGCCAACTTAAGGTGCAGAGGGACTAACATGTCCACCTTAAGATTGAAAAATTAGAAAGTTTCAACTCGAAGACTTGGTGGACTTGACGACATCGACTTAAACACTTGGTGGACTTTGCAGACTTCAACTTGAAGACCGACAAACTTGAAGATTTGATGGACTTGAAGATTCGGCGGACTTTGACGCTTCAACCTGAAGAGTGGTGGACTTTTAAACTTCAACTTGAAAAATTAGCAGACTTGAAAACTTCAACTTGAAGATTTGGAGGGCTTAAACAATTCAACTTGAAGACTGCAGTCATGAAGACTTTGACTTGAAGATTTGGAGGACTTAAATATTTCAACTTGAAGAGCGGTGAACTTGAATACTATCAGACTTAAAGATTTGGCGAACATGAAGAGATAGTGAATCCCTGAACTTCAATGCAAATACTTGGTAGCCTCCTGGAAGACTATAATCGTCCCATTGAATACACTGGTTTATCATATAGGCTTGCGCCCCTCTAAGTCATATGAGATCCAAAGTTCAAAAGAAGAATGATATTGCAGACTGATTTTCAAGTACTGGTTGAATGCATTACTTCCATCATACTTCATTTGGACAACGATTGGGGCAATATGTATCTTTTGAACTTATGCGACTGAACTCAGAATGAAACTCTAAGTTGCCTACGTACCTCGGTGAAGGGGATCAAGTCATACCGTAGTTCAACCTATGGGTGTTTAACGGGCGGGCTGGGACGGGCTGGACACAAAAAACAAAGCCCGTCCGTTTAACGTTGCGGGCTTTTAGTGGGCTGAGTTAGCGGGCTGTACTTTTTCGAATTTTTTTTTGTCCGTCCGGATTCGGGCTTAGCGGGCTATTAGTGGGCTGTTAGCGGGCCGTGGAATTTATTTTTTTTTAAAGTAAATTTTATTTTTCTTATTCATTGTTATTGATACTTAAGTGTTTGAAAACTTTTAAGGCTTAGAATTAAACTTTGAAGTTTAAAGTTTTAAATTTGAAATTTGAATTTTATAATTTTAAAATTAAAATTTGAAAGTAAGTGGCTACAAAAAATTATTTAATAAGACCAATAGGCAATATGTAAGGATCAAGCTCCAAAGACTTTCATTTGATATTCTTATTGAATAATATATAATACTTCAAATTAAGTTGCAAGTTCTTTTTTGATTTTGTTATTTTTGAACTTTCAAATTAAAAGTTTACATCAATTATTTAAAAAAAAAATAGTACATCACATGCTTTGCATCATTTTTGTAAGTTCATCCAAGTCAACATGAGGTTCTTGATTTTCGACATTGGTTGAATCAGCACCATAAACCATTATATCTCCAATTTCTTGGTCCTCCACTTCATGTATCTCGTCACGCGCTCGATTTCGTCGTTATGATTTTATCCGATCTCTGAAGCACACTAGAATTTCCCAAGCGTTGCTACCCAATGAATGACGGGTATCTCCTAGTTGCTGCCTTGCTTCGCTAAATGCGCTCTCTGATGCGACTGTTGAAATCAGAACATTTAGCACGTCTCGAGCCATGGCCGAAAGAACAGGAAATTTATTTGAGTTGCTCCTCCACCAACCCAGTAGTAGAAATTCCTTTGTGCGGGGCTCTGCTGACTTTTGCAAGTACAATTGAAGTTCATCAATATTCCTGCTACTGGTTTGTTGATGCTCCCCTAGTGTAGACCAAATCAAATAATCTTCAATACCATCATTATCATCCAAAGCACTGGTCCCAGATGTTGAATCTGAACTTGAAGGAATATTTGCATCTACAGCAGAAGAAGCATCAACAATATTAGCATAATAATTATATAATATTTTTAAATGTCCGTGTAGATTAGAAATACAAGTGTCAATATCAGGAGTTTCAGTTGGTCCATAAAAAAAAATTAAAAACAAAAACATTAAAAAACGGGCTGAACCGGGCTGTAGCCCGTTAACGAATTAACGGACTGAATCGGGCTGTAGCCCGTTAACAACATGTTAACGGGTTAACGGTCTTAGCGGGTTCTGGTATACCGGTATAAAATATTGTTCGTTTGAAACCCGCTTCCCGCCCAACCCGTCCCAGCCCGCCCCTCACGCTACAGTACCGGGCTGTAAACGGGTCAGCCCGGCTCGATTAACAGATATAGTTCAACCTAGCGAACCTTTTTCGAGGTTTTCAACCTAGCGGACTTTCTTTCGAGATTTTCAACCTAGCGGACTTTCTTTCGAGGTTTTCAACCTAGCGGACTTTCTTTCGAGGTTTTCAACCTAGCGGACTTTTTTATTTATTTTTTATGTGTTAACTTTTGCCTAGGCTGCCTCTTTTGAGGTTTGCAACCTAACAGACTCTTTTTATTTTGTGGGTCGTACACAGTTTAGACTCATGCAGGCCAGGAATATAGAAACATGCAGTTTAGGCTCATGCGTCAAGGAGTGTTGCAACTTCAAGGATAATACTTCTTCAAAAACTTGCCATTGATAGGACCGATTCTCATGCCATCTGTATCTACTAGCTTGTAAGCCCCACTTGAATAAGCTTCTTGCACGACATATAACCTATCCCATTTTGAAGTGAACTTCTCTATAAGTTTATGGGAAGTAATAATGGGTCTTCTTATGGCAAGGACTTGATCTCCTACTTGAAAGTAACTTGGACGAATTCTTTTATTGAAGGCGCGAGACAATCGAGCTTGATAACATTCAAGACTCTATTGAGATTCCAACCTCTTCTCATCAAGAGCCTCCAACTCAGCTAATCGAAGTCGAGCATTTTCTTCAGCTATGATCCCTTCTTGAATAGCTAATCGTAATGAAGGTATTTGACGCTCGAGTAACAAAACGGCTTCGACTCCACAAACGAGTGCATAACGGGTCGCTTGTGTCGGTGGACTCTTAGTTTCTATCACCTTATGTTTCAGTTTTATGTGACAACTTTTTTTTATTCCGTTCCAAAAAAAGTCACATTTTTAATTCAGATACAATTAACTTAGATATTTCTAATTGTATTTTTAGTAAAAATATTTGATAATCAAACAAATATTATAACATATTTATAGACACAAAATTCAAAAATTTGATAGCTACATAAATATATTATAATATCTAAGATTACTAATTTCAAAAGTCTTTATTTATTTCTTAAATTTTGTGTCTATTCAAATTGTGTCATATACATTAAAATGGAAAGGCAAAATACATAAGTTGGCACGTGAACTATGAACCAAATCCCTGTTATACACTTTCTGTGGGCAAAAATAATATTACACACTTAACCTTTTAAAAGTGTGTCTAATACACACCTCATTTGACCAGGGCTCAGCATGTTGATAGAAGCGTGTCTACCAATATAAATATTGTCTAATTATATATTTAATGCCACGTGTCAGCAAATCCCTCATCTTTCCCACCCTTCCTCCGTCTCTCTCTTCCGCCAGCCAACACCCCACCCCCCAAATCCCTTCTCTTCTTTTTTTTTCCCCTCAAAATCATTACCTCTGATTTCTTCTTAAATAAATATTTTGCGTTAATATCAGGCTTCCAATCTCTTTCCTTCTATAGTCTCATTTTTTATATATTTGATTTCATTCATATTTAATAAAATTTTGTCATCATCGCAAATTTTTTTATTAGTATAGTTTATTTTCTTGTGAGTAATTTCGGCTACTTCTATCGTGTGCATCTGCTTTTTACTTTAATTTTGCGGTTATCTGTCTCAGATTTAGATTTCTAGCTTCTGACGTTGAAGAGGAGGCTGAATGTTTTATTCTGAAAGTTGGTGGTGGTGGAGCATCCATGGGGATGACAAACAAAATTTTGGGAGAGGAGCTATAAATGAAAATAGCCAGTTTATATCTTTGTTGATGTAGATAAGCTTCAGTAAATATGGTACCCGAGGAGTTATAGAGAGAAGGCCGTTCTTTTTCTATTTTCGATCTACCTTTGCCATTGTTGCACTTTTTCATTTTTTAAGAATGGCCCTGTTGTGGTGGTGATACGGTGGTGTGAGCCATTGCTTATTGGCTTTTGATGCTTTTATTTTTTTCTGGGATTAAATCACTTGGGCTCCTAATTTTTGGGTTGAATTGTGTGTTCTGATTTTTCGGATGGTCCATGGAGAAGGAGATGGAGGTGGAAGAGATGGGGTTGAAGAAGATGAGGGTGTATGTGTAATTTTATATTTTTCTTTTTCTATTTATGTTAATGATACGTGTCACGACTTTATTAGTGCGTGACATTACCCATATTTAGGTAAAGTGGTCAAGAAAAAAGCGGTGTGTCTTAGACACACTTTTAAAAGGTTGAGTGTGTAATATTATTTTCGCTCACATAAAGTGTGTAACATGAATTTAGCCCATAGTTTGGGTGCCAACTTAATGTATTTTGCCAAATGGAAACAATATATGAATTGTGTCTTAGTAATTGTGACAACGCAGTTGAAGCTATGGTTCTTTCCAAATGGCAATTAAAAACGTTATTTAATAATGTATTACAATAGAAATCGTAAACTAGATATATATATTCAAGTTAAAGTTCAATGTTCTGAAAATTGGTATAGTATACTAGTCAATACTCAGCAGTTGACAAACAAAATGCACTTATCTTGCCTTTTGCGATTTGGTCACTACCTGTTTAAGGAAAAGGTGCTTCCCCACTAATAATACAAGTCTTTGCACTAAATTATGGTTTAAGAGTGTATCTCATGTTTAGCTTTGTTTGACTAATTAATAGAGAACTCCTTGTGCTTATTGCCTTCTTTATCATTGATGACGTAAAGAAACCAATGATTAAAGCATTGATCATATTTTAATTGTGATGTCTCTTTTACAGTACAAAAATTTACTTTCCCAACCACCTTCATTCCAGGTGAAATTTTAAAAATATTCAAATTTATAATTGATAATTGAAAAATAGCAATAATTTTAAAAATAATTTAAATTTAGCTATTTTATATGTAAAGATAAAATCTTAATAAAAATACTGTTAAAAATTCAGAAATATTTCAACATAATATGCTGTAGTTCGAATTTTTGACATATGAACTTCGAGCATAATATGCTGGAATTTTATAATGTGTTAGAGTTCCATCATAATATGCTAGAAGTTTATATGTATGAGTTTCATAATCCCTGCATATTATGCTGGAACTTTCCGTGTCCGGGAATTCCATCATAATATGGTAAAAGTTTATACGCAAGAGCTCCATAATCCCGCATATTATGCTGGAACATTTCGTGTTTCAGCAAAACAAGGACTATTTTTCGATAAATTCACAAACACTAGCTACTTTTCGATTATCAGTCCGAAAAATGGCTGGTATCTGTTATTACGATCTTCATTCTCCATCACACCTACTACTTGCAAACCCATTTGAAATGGATTCTTTAATAAAAGTTATGTTCGAGTTCGAGTTAGCTTTTATGCTTTCGATTAATTTTACGAAATATTTATTATTTTCTTCTTTTTATTTTAATTAATTTTTTTGGGCTATTTTCATACGAAATTCATTTTTTAGCATTAATTAATAATAAGATTGACCATATTAATCTTAATTTTTCATTGAGAATATAACAAAAACTCCTAGGCTCTTTACTCCAAGGCAACTTTGAAAAACAGAAATTAATTCCTTCTTGATATCTGAATAAATCAAATATTGTGAACTACAAAAAAAATTAAAAAATTAATTAAAATCGGCGGGAGGAAGTATTTTTTACTAAAGTAATTATCAAGCAATGTTATTCAAAAACTCACATAATGTTTTATTTTTATCATGATTTTTCACCTGCTTCATTAATTATTAGACTACACTCTTATATCCATTTTGAAAGGATCTTATAATTTTTGTTTTCATATTCAGCCAAACCTTTCCCATTTCTTCAACTTTTAGCTCCTAGCCTCTAACTTGTATCTTCATGCCTTAAAATTTGTGATATTTTAATGTTTCGTTCTAGTAGTTTTTCACCCTTCTAGCTAGAACTTTACTGGTTCTTTTTGTAAAAGAAAAATATAATTTTACTGATAAATTTTTCTGAGTACAATTTTATATATTTTTTTGATTATTTTCTTCAAATATTTCCGTAATTTAAGGACTTAAGTAATATATTTTTCGAAAAATAAATTATGTGGACCTTTGTATTTGATCTCCAAGAAAAAATGTTGTGTTGTTAAACTATTTGATTGTCAAGAAATTTTTGGCCACATCTTAATTTTTTTGTGAATATTTCATGAGTTTATGGAATTTTTAAGATAGAACTTTACTGGTTTAGATTATCTCTCTTAATCAATTAAATAAAAAAATACAGTTGAAAAAACCAAAATATTCTTTATTGTATACTCCAGTTATTCTACTATATAAGAAGTGCCAAGAAAGCAGGTGAAGTAGGTACTTCTTCGTTGACATGCCTACTTTACCCAAAGAAATATCACCCCTAACTTATCATATTATTACGTGCATGCCATCACACGATTTAGTGAATTAAATAAATAATTTGAGGCATTTTCAAGGCCACTGAAGACTATCATAATCAGATGGGCCCCACTTAAATTATCATTTCACACCATCATTTGCAATTTGCAATTTGCAGTTTACAATTTACACGTTTATCTGCCTATATTTAAGCTATCAATGATCATGTAGGCCCCACTAAATTTTATCTATCTTACATCTCTTTTATTATAAAAATGACTATATATACTAATTTATTTTAAACTCAAGCGTGTAAATAACTATCGGGTTAAAAGTTAAATAAGAAAAAGGAAATAAACTTTCATTTCATCGCGTCCATTTTTCCAAAGCCATTTCAGTTAACTTTATTTGTAGCTTAGGTTTGTTAAACTAATTGCTGGATGAAAAAAGAAGGTTAAGCAATATTTGAGTTGCTTCAAAAGAGGTTGTTAAATCAATAACTAATATAGTAAACCTAGATTGAATCTAAGGAAATTTTTTGAATAATTAATACATATAACAAAAACTCCAGCTAAATAATTAAGAGGGATAAATGTTATTTGTACAGAATTTAAAGTTTTAAAATTTGATCTTCTCCAACTTTTGAATAATTCTGTGTGATTAGTACTAAGAAAATCTTTCTTCTCTATGAATAATGTACATTACAGAAACTCTATGTGATGACTCAAAAGATCATCTTTAAATTTAATAATTATTTCTGTGTTCTAACACCTCGAAAAGCAATATTCATCATTTTTCGACTTGTGTGCGCAGTCCGTATAATTTTTCGGAAAGTTTTTATATGAAAAATTGATTAAAATGTGAAATAGAGCCTTAAAACTCAACTGAGTTGACTTTGGTCAATATTTTAAGCAAACGGACTCGGATTAGTGTTTTGACAGTTCCGGCAGGTTCGTATCGTGATTTGGGACTTGGGCGTATGCCCGAAATTTATTTTGGAGGTCCCTAGCTTGAATTTTCGCCAGTTGGCGAAAACTATAAGCCTAAAGGCTTAAAGATTTCAAAGTTTGATCACAAATTGACTTTTATTGATATCGGGATCGGATTCGAGTTCTGAAAATTTTTATAGGTCTGTTATGTTATTTATGACTTGTGTGCAAAATTTGAGGTCAATCGGACTTGATTTGATAGGTTTCGGCATCTAATGTAGAAGTTAAAAATTCTTAAGTTCCTTAAACTTGAATAGTGGTATGATTTGTGGTTTTAGCATTATTTGATGTGATTTGCGGTTTCGACTAAGTTCGTATAATATTTTAGGACTTGGTGGTGTATTTGGTTGAGGTCTCGGGGGCCTCAGGTGAGTTTCAGATGGTTACCGGGTTGAATTCTGGACTTGGAACTTTGCTGGAATTTTTCTGATGCACTGTCTGGTTTCCTTCTTCGCGTTCGCGATAGGGGTCTCGCGTTCGTGAAGAGGAACTGGTGGCAGGCGAAATTTACTCTTCGCTTTCGCGAAGGGGTAAAGGGCAGTGTACATCGCGAACGCGTGGGAGCGTTCGCTTTCGTATAGAAGGGAGAGGCCTGGCCGGGCACCAGGCGATGAAGCTTCGCGTTCGCGTAGGGGAGACCGCGTTCGCGGAGGCCAAGTTTGGCAAGGCATCGCATTCACGAGACTGCCCTCGCGTTCACGAAAAGAAATCTGAGGCAGCACAAAAATTTGCTTCGCGAACGCGAGGGTGCTATCGCATTCACGAAGAAGAAATTCTTGGACATCAGAACTTAAGTTCTAGAAATAAGATTTCGTCCCATTTTTCATTTTTCAAGATTTTGAGCTCGGGTAAAGCGATTTTGGGGCGATATTTACGGACCAACATTAGAGTAAGTATTTTTTATCCTATATTAATTATATTTCATGATTCTATACTCATTTACATCATGAATTCGTGAATTTATGGAAGAAAAATCAGATTTTTATAAAATCTTCTAAAAATGTAAAATGAACATCTGAAAGCCAATCCGATGTCGGAAGTTGATAATTTTTATATGGTTGAACTCGTATCGGAACGAGTGTTCGGATTTTGTAAGTTTTTTTGAGATTTGAGATGTGGGCCCCACTACCGATTTTTGAGATTAATTTCGGATTTTAATTCAAAAAATTAATAAATTCATACGGGATTAATTCCTACGATTTGTATTGAGTATATTGAATTATTTATGACTAGGTTTGAAGATTTTGGACACGAATTCGCGAGGCAAGGGTATATTGGAAACATGAATTTGGTTGCGAAGCGAGGTAAGTGTCGTGGTTAACCTTGACTTGAGGGAATAGAATCCTTAAATTATTTGCTATGTGAATTTCATGTGTAACGATGTATATGCAAGGTGACGAGTGCCTATACTTTGTCAAATTAATTGTTTGCTTAATTAGTTTAACATATTCAATTGTTTTAAGACACGAATTAATTGTTATAATAATTATTTCTCTCATATTCCTTGTCAAATATTAATTCTTGAATTACTGCAATAATTGTTACATGCTTACTTGATTTATGTGTCTTAATTGCTACTTGACATTTAGCATATTAAATATTAAACTGCCTATTTTCTCCTTGATTTCCATAATTAATTGCTACTTGTCGTTGTTTGTTTCATAAATAAATTATAATTATTGTATGCCTTGATGCTTAATAGTTTCTCATTGAACGTGGTATTTATTGGAGTATTTTTATTATATTTAAGAGCTGCTAAAATATATGGGGGGATCAGGTTGCACGCCGCAACGGAAATAAAAATAAATATATTGGGGGATCGGGTTGTACGCCGCAACAGATTTATTTAAAGTTTATATTGTTGGAAAGGGTTGCACGCCTCAATCGAAATAAGTTGAGGGATTGTGACTGCTGAATTGAATTCAATTATTGATATTATTTACCGGTCTTACTACTATTCATGTTAATATTATTATTATTATTATTATTATTATTATTATTATTATTATTATTATTATTATTATTATTATTATTATTATTATGTACATATTAATGTAAGCGACCTGCCTTAGCCTCGTCACTACTTCGTCGAGGTTAGGCTCGGCACTTACCAGTGCATGGGGTCGGTTGTACTGATGCTACACTATACACTCCTTGTGCAGATTTCAGAGTTGGTCCCAGCGGCGTACCATAGACTTGCTCGGATTTCAGCTACCCATAAGAGGCTTGAGGTATAACTGCACAGCGTCCGCAGTTTTGAAGTCCCCGTCTACTTTATTTTAGCTGTGTGTTTTCTTTCAAACTACTTTATTTTTTTCAGACCCTTATTTGTATTATTCTAGAAGCTCATGCACTTGTGATTCCAGTTCTGAGATGGTATTTAGATATCGCGTTTATTATGGATTATTCACTTTATTTCAGATTTTATTTTCGCATTTTTTTTTTTGTTATTAATTAATTTAAAATTGTGTTAAAATGGCTAATTATATTCTAACATTGGCTTGCCTAGCAAGTGAAATGTTAGGCGCTATCACGGTTCCGAATGTGGGAATTTTGAGTCGTGACAGTTGGTATCAGAGCACTAGGTTACATAGGTCTCACGAGTCACGAGGAAGCTTAGTAGAGTATGAAGGATCGGTACGGATACATCTGTACTTATCTTCTAGAGGCTATAGAGTTTTGGAATAATTCCAATTCTTCCATTACTTATCGTGCGACATTTATTTAGCTTGAAACATACATCTCATATTCCTTTGTATCCACTCGTGTATGACATTGTGCACTCGGTATCAGTTGTGCGTCGACGGTTCGTAATGCCGCAGATGGATTACGAGGGAGCCATAGATGCTCAAACATTGCCTCAGCGTGTGGTTCCAACTGAAGATGGAGACGTATTGAGTGATCACCCAGTAAATCATGTGGGGGTGCAATGGACCTTGGCAAATGGTTGATTTATACAAGTTGTGAAGGTTAATATTGTGGATCATCGGACGTGGTGAACTATGACTTCGCGCCGAGTGGGGGAATCCACTATCAATGGATGAATTGCGGGGTCATGTGTTATATCAGTTTTGGCCTGAAATTATATATGTGGTACTAAAAGGTTCCCCAAAATATTTACACATGTTTAAGGCCTGAGATTTTGTAGAGGATAAGATTGGAACTTGCGGTATGTCTGCCTTCTTAATAATCATATACTTCAGTACCAAAGGAGGTAGAGAAACAACTTTAAATTTACAGAAGGTCTACTCAGTGTGGACGTCATGGTTGCGGATTTTGGGGTGCTTCGAAGGAAGTACAGTGGTTGACGAGATTCTGTACTATGTGATTCGTGCCAAGATTTGTCTGTATGGAGCTCTACTTCTGTGATTGTTGTGTATAAATAGGGGTAAAGGTTACCTCAAAGAAGAATCGAAGAGTATGTTAAGAAATGGGTCTGCTCAGCAGTGTTGAGTCAGCATAACAAAAGATAAGGGAGAGATAATTCTCCACCGGTGTTCGTGGCAAGCCTATGAAGAGGGCAGACCAGCCAATGCAACACCGCCCACTTGGCTCAGTTCCCAGAAACGCTTTTGAAAGAGTTTGTTTCCCAGACTCTCCATAATACGTGGCCATAGGGTTTGAACTGTTGCATCAGGTCACCATGACGGTGTCAGAATATGCCATCAGGTTCAATAAGTTAGCCCGTCATATTCCTAATTTGCTTCCTACAGCCAGAGAGCGAGTCCACAGACTCATTAAAGGACTTAATTATGATCGTAACATTTTGTACGACTCGGGAGCTACAGGCTGACACTTCATTTCCGCTAATGGTAGAAATTGCCAAGATATTAGAACGTGTTCGGGGTGAGGTAAAAAGGAAACTAAGGAGACCAAGACGTATCGAGGTTCTGGAGGATTTAGTGGATTCTACTTTGCGAGTATAAATCATTATGGCGGAGGCTCGGGCAGTCGGCCAGCCCAGTCCGCACATCGAATTATTCGGGGTGCTCCAGTAAGTTCTTTTAATGCACCAGTGACATGAGTTTTCTACTATGGTTATTCCAGTTATCTGGTACAGACTCAGTATGAGCAGCCAAACCCGCAAAGGGGTTGTTATGAATGCAGTGATACTAGGCGCATCATGAGAAAATTGTCCCAGACTTGGGAGAGACATATTTCATCAAAGCACCCAGGCTACGTGCCGCATTGCAGTTACAACACCACCCACACGACCAGTTAGGGGTGGAGGACGGGCGGGTAGAAGGGGTCCTAGAGGTGGAGGCCCAACCGTTGATATATTTGTTTTATGGTATGGATGAGGTCGCTACATCAAATGGTGTCATTACAGGTACGACCTCGATTTAATATAAAGGAATAATTTTGTTAACTTGATTCGGTTTTGAGTATCGAGACGAGTCCTCCTATTGTACTCCACTTATGAGTGAGCTTCGTAATTCTATAATCTATTTATGTGTTTACTCATGTTAGGAGATTTAATGGAGATAACTACACCTATCATTCCATGTTGGTCACTAATAAGAGTGGCGAGGCGAAATGTGGCTTTCTGTTACTCATTCCGGTAAGTTTTGATATAATTTTCGGATAATTAATTACAAATTATGAATTATATGCCCTACCGATGTGGGGTTCATTATGTGTTGTGATTTTCTATAACCAAAATTATTTAAAAGGAGAAAATGAAAATTTTCGATTGGCACAATGTGCATATTACTTGTGATTCAGAACTGAGGACAAGATCCTTGCATTTTAATATAAATTGATATGTTTAAATCGGGCTACGAGTTGCGGTGGAAGTTATTTAAGGACGAGATCCTTATGAGGAAAATTCTTGTGTTTAAGTTCTCTCTTGTGAAATTAAATTTGTACTATAGTACTAATAGGGAGTCATGCATGTTAGGCTTATTTGAAAATTCTTGTATGAAATTATCTGTGCATACTTGCCAAATTCGTGTTGTAATTATTGAGTTTTAACCTACGAGGTAGGTTCCCTCCCTGGTGGCATTAAATGTGACTCGTTAATTCGGGTAAATAATTATGAGATCTTCATGCCTCGTATCTCGTTATCAGTATTGTAAAGGTTTGAAACGAGATTTTTGTTAACATGAAGTTAATTGACGATTCTGTAATTGATTATGAACAACTATTAAGACCAGATTGACCTAGAAGTGTGCCCCATTTAGATGGCCAGATGAGTGTGAGTTGAGCTTTCAGAAACTCAAGACCGCTTGGACTACAACACCAGTTTTGGTATTACCCACATGTTCAGGATCTTATACAGTGTATTGTTATGCATCTCGCATTGGGCTTGGTGCAGTATTGATGCACGATGGCAGGGTGTTGCATATGCATCACGGCAGTTGAAAGTTCACGAGAAGAATTATCATGTTCATGACTTAGAATTAGCAGTCATTATTCATGCGCTGATGATTTGGAGGCATTACCTTTACGGTGTCTCATGTGAGGTATTTATTGATCATCGTAGCCTTCAGTATTTGTTCAGGCAAAAGATCTTAATTTGAGGAAGAGAAGGTGGTTGGAGTTGTTGAAAGACTATGATATCACCATTTTGTATCACCCCGAAAAGGCTAATATGGTGGCCGATGCTTTGAGTAGAAATATTGTGAGTATAGGAAACCTTGCTTATATTCCGGTTGGTGAGAGACCGTTAGTTGTAGATGTCTAGACTTTGGCTAATCAGTTCGTGAGGTTAGATGTTTCAGAGCCTAATCGGGTTCTAGCTTGCACAATCGCTCAGTCTTCTTTATATGAGCGCATCAGAGAGCTGCAGTATGTTGATCCTGATTTACTTGTCCTTAAGGACACGGTACGGCACGGTGGTGCCAAATAGGTTACTGTGGGGGAAGATGAAGTTTTGCGGATGCAAGGTCGTATTTGTGTTCCTAATGTGGATGGGTTTCGTGAATTAATTCTGGAAGAAGCCCACAGTTCCAGGTATTCTATTTATCCAAGTGCCGCCAAAATGTAGCAAGATTTGCGGCAACATTATTGGTGAAGGAGAATTAAGAAGGATATAGTTGCGTATGTAGCTCGTTGGCTTAATTGTCAGCAAGTCAAGTACGAGCATCAGAGACCTAGTGGTTTGCTTCAGAAGTTAGAAATTCCTGAGTGGAAGTGGGAGCGTATCACTATGGATTTTGTTGTTGGGCTCCCACGGACTCAGAGAAAATATGACGCAGTTTGGGTCATTGTGGACAGGTTGACCAAGTTAGCACTTTTCATTCTAGTGGCAGTTACCTATTCTTCAGAGTGGTTAGCTGAAATTTACATTCGTGAGATTGTCCACCTTCACGGTGTGCCCACATCTATTATTTCAGATCGAGGTACGTAGTTTACCTCACACTTTTGGAGGGCTGTACAACGTGAGTTAGGCATGCGGGTTGAGTTGAGTTCAACATTCCATCCACAGACAGACGGACAGTCAGAGCGCACTATTCAGATATTGGAAGATACGCTTTGCGCTTATGTTATAGACTTTGGAGGTTCATGGGATCAGTTCTTGCTACTTGCGGAGTTTGCTTATAATAATAGCTACCAGTCGAGCATTCAGATGGCTCCATATGAGGCATTATGCAAAAGGTGATGCCGATCGCCAGTTGGCTAGTTTGAACTGGGAGAGGCTCGGTTGTTGGGTACCGATTTGGTATAGGATGCCTTGGATAAGGTCAAGGTTATTCAGGATCGACTTTTCACAGTTCAGTCTAGGCAAAAGAGTTATGCTGACCGTAAAATTCGTGATATTGCATTCATGGTTGGAGAAAGAGTATTGCTCCGGGTTTCACCTATGAAAGGTGTAATGAGATTCGTAAAGAAGGGCAAGTTGAGCCCTAGGTATATAGGACCCTTCAAAATTATTGAAAGGGTGGGTGAAGTAGCCTACATGCTTGCACTACCACCTAGTTTATCAGCAGTTCATCTGGTGTTCCATGTGTCTATGCTCCGAAAATATCATGGGGATCCGTCCCATGTACTAGATTACAACTCAGTCCAATTGGACAAAGATTTGACTTATGAAGAGGAACCGATAGCTATTCTAGCCCTGCAGGTCCGACAGTTGAGGTCTAAGAGTTATCCTTCAGTTCGGCTACAATAGAGAGGTCAGCCGGTAGAAACATCTACCTGGGAGTCAGAGTCGGACATGCGGAGTAAATATTCACACCTTTTCACCAACTCAGGTACTTTTTCTAATTCCGTTCGAGGACGAACGTTTGTTTTAGAGGTGGAGAATGTGATGACCCAAAAGGTCATCTTTAAATTTAATAATTATTTATGTGTTCTAAAACCTCAAAAAATACTATTTATCATTCCTCGACTTGCATGCGCAGTACGTATAATTTTTCGAAAAGATTTTATATGAAAAATTAATTAAAATGTGAAATAGAACCTAAAAACTCAACTGAGTTGACTTTGGTCAACATTTTGAGTAAACGGACTCGGATTAGTATTTTGACAGTTCTAATAGGTACGTATCGTGATTTAGGACTTGGGAGTATGCCCAAAATTTAATTTGGAGGTCCCTAACTTGAATTATCACCAATTGGCGAAAACTAGAAGCCTAAAGGCTTAAAGATTTTAAAGTTTGACCACAAATTGACTTTTATTGATATCGGGGTTGAATTCGAGTTCTGAAAATTTTCATAGGTCATTTATGTCATTTATGTCTTGTGTGCAAAATTTGAGGTCAGTCATACTTGATTTGATAGGTTTCGGCATCGAATGTAAAAGTTAAAAATTCTTAAGTTCCTTAAGCTTGAATTGTGGTATGATTTGTGGTTTTAGCGTTGTTTGATGTGATTTGATATTTTGACTAAGTTCGTATGATATTTTTGGACTTCGTGGTGTATTTGGTTGAGGTTTCGGGGGCCTCAGGTGAGTTTCAGATGGTTAACAGGTTGAATTTTGGACTTGAAACTTTGCTGGAATGTTTCTAATGCACTGTTTGGTTTCCGTCTTCGCATTCGCGATAGGGGTCTCGCGTTCGCGAAGAGGAACTGAAGGCAGGAAAAATTTACTCTTCGCGTTCGCGAAGAAGGGACCGCGTTCACGAAGGGCTAAAGGGCAGTGTTCAGCGCGAACGCGTGGGAGCGTTCGCGTAGAAGGGCAGGGCCTGGCCGGGCACCAGGCGATAAGGCTTCGCGTTCGCATAGGGGAGACCGCGTTCGCGAAGGCCAAATTTGGCAAGGCATCACGTTTGCGAGACTGCCCTCATGTTCGCGAAGAAGAAATCTGGGGTAACACAAAAATGTGTTTCGCGAACGCGAGGGTGCTATCGCGTTCGCGAAGAAGAAATTCCTGGACACCAGAACTTAAGTTTTGGAAATGGGATTTCGTCCCATTTTTCATTTTCCAAGATTTTGAGCTCGGGTAAGGAGACTTTGGGGCGATTTTTACTGAAAAATATTGGGGTAAGTGTTCCTTATCCTATATTGATTATATTTTATAATTCCATACTCATTTACATCATGAATCCGTGAATGTATGGAAGAAAAACCAATTTTTTATAAAATCTTCCAAAAATGTATAACGAAGATTTGAAAGCCAATCCGATGTCGGTATTCGATTAGTTTCATATGGTTGAACTCGTCTTGAAACGGGTGTTTGGATTTCGTAAGATTTTTCGAGATTCAAGACGTGGGCCCCACTGATGATTTTTGGGATGAATTTCAGATTTTAATTTGGATAATTTGTAAATTCATATAGGATTAACTCCTACGATTTGTTTTAAATATATTGAATTGTTTATGACTAGATTTGAGGATTTCGGACACTAATTCGCGAGGCAAGGGTGTATTGGAAACTTGAATTTGGTTGCGAAGCAAGGTAATTATCGTGGTTAACCTTGACTTGAGGGAATAGAACCCTTGAATTATTTGCTATGTGAATTTCATGTGTAACGATGTATAGGCAAGGTGACGAGTGCCTATACTTTGTCAAATTAATTATTTGCTTAATTAGTTTGACATCTTCAATTGTTTTAAGACACGAATTAATTATTATAATATTTGTTTCTCTCCTATTCCTTGTCAAATATTAATTCTTGAATTCCTGCAATAATTATTACATGCTTACTTGATTTATGTGTCTTAATTGCTATTTGACATTTAGCATATTAAATATTAGACTGCCTATTTTCTAAATGATTTCCACAATTAATTGCTATTTGACATTGTTTGTTTCATAAATAAATTATAACTATTGTATGCCTTGATGCTTAATAGTTTCTCATTGAACGTGGTATTTATTGGAGTATAGACCTTGGAAATACATAAATACAAGCGAAAAAATAATGTATTTAGACAAAAATATAATGTTTTTATTGTATTTGTACAGAATATAATGTATTTGTATCATTGTATGTGACTAAATAGCAAAGAAGAGAAGAAAGTTTGTCGGAGATGGCATTTTTCGGAACAAAAACTCGGCCCTCAAATCTTCTTCGGCGTAACCGTGGCCAGATCGATCTTTTTCCCTAAGAGGATGACCCAATAGTGGATGATGACGCCGACGACGATTCTGACGCCGACCACGATGATGACGCCGACGATTTTACTGATCTGAGGGAGAAGATAGAGGATTGAGAATCTTATTGATAGAGAGAGAAAGAATATAATTGGCGTATTTCATGCCTCAATGATAAATATTCTATATCGGAACAAAAACTATTGATTCACATAAATTTGCAACTTACTTGCAAGATTCGCCCCTCATTTAACCTTATCTTTCTTTTCGCTTATTTGAGCTACAATTTGTGTTTGACTAAATTTTTAAAAAGTATTTTCAAGTGTATTTTTTAGAAGTGCTTTTTTTTTTTTAAAAGTACTTTTGAAAGAAGCTATTTTTTTTGCTTCTCAAAAATAGCTTCAGCTTCTACTCAAAAATCTTTTTTTCCTTCTAAAAGTTTGGCCAAATACCTTAACTTTGAAAAAAAACTTTTGGCAACAACAAAAAACACAAAGAAATTCATCTTTTAACATTAATTAGTAATAAAATTGACCATATTAACCTTTACTATCTCTTCACATAAACACTCCTAGCACATACTCCAATACTATTTACTCTAAGGGCAATGTAGAAAAATAATTAATTCATTCTTGAAATCTGAAAAAATCAGATATTTTGGACCCCAAAAAATAAAAAATGATCACTTATTGTGGACTGGAGGGAGTACATAGTTATTTGTCGAGAGCGTATTACTTGTCAAAGCTCAACTTATATTACTTATTAATGATGAAGTCAAAATGTAGCAAGATTCATGCACCAAGGATATACTAACTTGTTTGGATGGTGTTTGACAAAAGAATGTGACTCTTGGTACAAATAATTAAATTTATATGATTATGGGTTAAACTTAGATAATAATAATTTTCCTAGATGTAACTTCCGAAAGAGTGATCAGCATCAAATAGATCTGGTAGAGAGGTGATAACAGTATGCAATAACTATTTCAAAAAGCATGAGCAATAATGTAACATTTAATAACAATGAATAACAATAAATGTCATTTAAGTAAATAGGAGGAATGTTTACCCAATAAAGGACTGACTAGATGGTTGTTCCTCCTGACAATGATGAGTGACAGACAAATCCTTGAATGTTCGAATTATTCTCGGATCTAATGAAAAAGTATGGAATAATATAGACAAGAATCTTAGTGAAAAGTATGGATCTAATTTCACATGCCTCATATCATTGTCTTTTTTTCTATTTATATTAGACATATTCCTAATAAACCCTAACAGTACAAGTGTAGACAATATCCAATAGAATATTCTCTAAAATATCCTATTTTAAAAACTAGTCGTTACAGCTTCATCAATAGTGCTCGACTTCGACTATTTTCAACACCTCGACCACGGCTCTCGTCGACTCTTCGGCTATGAGTCTTGTTGCTTCCTACTCCACCTCGATTAATGACGACTCAAGGATTCTTTCTTTAGTGTTATATGCTCCCTCCGCTTCTGAAGGCCGACCTCAGGCGGGCTTGATGAGTGGATTCTGTTCATTGTGGTCAAAACGATTGGACGAGCTGATCAGGTCGTGATAATTGAGGCGAGGCAACGTGGCCCTTCGTGAGCCGCAAACTTTAGAGTTGTGTTGTCCATGAATCAAGGTGACGTCATGACGTCATGCGTCATTATGACGCATTTTCCCGATGCGTTGCTTCATTTCTCATGCGACTTTTGATTGAATCTGACTTCATTTCTCTTTCATTAAAGATATGTCTAACGTACCTTCTGGACCCAGGGAGGGAAGTGACCCGGTCCCTCTAGCGATAGTTTTTCCTCCCCACGAGGAGAGGGTACCCGCTCCCGTTGAGTACGGAGGCATCCCTAAGGTGGAGGAAATGCGCATGTGGCCATTGAGGCGAACCAACGTTCCGATCTCGAAAAAAGCATTCATGGTGGAACTCGTTCTGCAGTTCAAAACACCCAAAATGTTGGAGAAGACGAGATCAGCTTGCGTATGATTTTCGAAATGTTTCAAGCTCAACAGGTAGCGATATCTCAGTTGCAGAGCCAAACCCAGGCACCGAGCAGGCCCGAGCCCGGTCCACCCCGAGAAGTCACCCACAAAACGGGGCCAGCTATAGTAAGATCAAATGAACAAGAATCGAGGACTAATCCCAAAATTATTAGGATGCTCAAAGAACTGACAAAACGAATTGAGTGAGGAGAAAAGAGGATTGAAGCAAATAATAAAAAAGTAGAAACTTATAACTCCAAGGTTGATCAGATCCCGGGGGGAACCACTAATATTGAAGGGCTTGGATTCCAAACAATTCGTACAAAAGCCCTCCCCCCCGAGCGCAGCTCCCAAACCAATCTCCAAGAAGTTCCGCATGCCCGAAATTCCTAAATATAATGGGACGACCGACCCCAACGAACATGTCACCTTTTCCACATGTGCCATTATAAAGGAATTATCTAGAAGACGATAAGATCGAATTTGTATTATTAAAGAAGTTTGGGGAAAACCTGTCAAAGGGAGAAATGATATGGTATCATAATTTACCGCCTAACTCTATCGCTTCTTTTGCTATGCTTGCAGATTCTTTCATAAAAGCACATGCTAGAGCCATAAAGGTCGAGACCAGGAAGTCAGACCTTTTCAAGGTAAGGCAAAAAGATAACGAGATGCTAAGATAGTTTGTATCTCGTTTCCAAATAGAACGAATGGATCTACCACCGGTCACGGACGATTGGGCCGTTCAAGCTTTCACCCAAGGACTGAACGAACGAAGCTCGATGGCTTCACGACAGTTGAAGCAGAACCTGATCGAGTATCCGGTTGTTATCTGGGTCGATGTACACAATCAATATCAATCGAAGATTAGAGTCGAAGACGACCAGTTGGGTTCTGGGTACGTTATTAAAAGGGACATCGACCGAGAACCAAGGTTGAATAAGGACTGATACCGGCCGTATAATGTAAATCATAGGGGTAGAGAATCGGGATGCAACTCCGTACGAGGCGAAATGAGAAGTGATTGAGGCCAAGGGTCTCGAGGGCAGATGAACAAGAATGGGTTCGACACCTAAGGAAGCACCGCGGTTATTAGATATAACTTCAATATTGATGCATCCGCCATCGTGTCGGCTATCGGACACATCAAAGATACTAAATAGCCTCGAGCATACTATGATTCTGGAGATTGAAAGAACCCGAAGGGAGGAGAGTTGTAGGGAAATTTTGGAGAGGTTGAAAAGCAAATATTTCGAGTACCGTGGCAAGTATTGGGAGTTTCTCAGGCGGTTTGGTAAGGGCGGCAATTTGCAGGCTCTTCATGTGAATTGAAGGAAAATGATGACGAGATGGTGAGAGTCATCGAGAAGTGTAGTGTCCTTCAGGGTACGCTGAGGAATAGGGAGGAAGAGCTTGAGGTCAGCACAACCGTAGAGACCCAATGTGGCGACCTTCAAGCGCAAGTGGTCGAGCTGCACATGCAATTAGAGGAATGTCGATTCCAGATGGAAGTTATTAATGGTGAAGTCACCGAGAAAATCGAAGAGTAAGAGAAGGCAGAGGCGGCGTGGTCAGATGCTCTGAATAAGATGGAGTCCCTTGAGGTGATGATTCAGACTCTCTGTTCTGAGCGGGAGAATGACTTAATGATGGCCAGACTCAGGGAAGAACGGCTTGATGAAAGTATTGAGGAGTTAGAAAGAGAGGCCTATGTTCTCCATGATCGAGTGGTTGTCTTGGAGGCCGAGAAGGACTAATTACTGGCACAATCATCCTCTTCATGTACTTTGGACTATCCCAACGTTGCTCGGGACTTATATGAGGAGTGGATTCATGACGAGGCCCAGTTAGATATCATTGGAGATCTGCATGCGGTGGGGTCCATTTCTGATAAAGCCTTTGAAGGCATTCGTGGGAAGGCCCGCGAAGCCCGACTTGCTTGTGGGTATGATCCTGCTACACCTGAGGCCGGCGACAGCGACGATAAAGGTATGGATCGACTTGAGGAGGCTACATGGTATGATACCGCATACCCGGAGGGCGAAGGCAATAGTGGCTAGGGGGACCAAGGTAGCGAGGGCATTGGTGGCCAAGGCGGTGACAGAGCAGAGGATCGCGATGGTGGTGCTCAGTAGTCTTCTCTTCTTCGCTTTTTTGCAAACTTTTGTGTATATTTGGCGGCGTCTTCATGAGCCTTTGTAAAAAGTAATTTACATATGAAATGCCAAATTTGTTCTCTATATCTACTTCTTTTCCTGTGGTTTGTTTTCTGTACTTGTATGGTTTTTGCTTCTATTGCATATGCGTCGGAACATGGTCGAGGTCGTCGACTTGTTTGGTTGTGATCTTTCTTTAGATTACGGCCGAGGGACGATAAGTATTTAATCGAACGAGGTCGATCATAACTTTTTCTTTAATGTTGTGGCCGAGGCCGGTTGTTAGTTCGGCGAGGAAGAATGTGGCCTGAACTTAGTTATGGTCGAGTGCCAGCAAGTGTTAGTTCGAACAAGGCCGAACATAACCTATATTTAATTATTGCCTAGGGCCGGCAGGTGTTAGTTCGAACAAGTTCGAACATAACCTGTATTTAATCGTGGTCGAGGGCTGGTAGGTGTTAGTTCGAACAAGATCGAACATAACCTGTATTTAATCATGGCCGAGGGTCAGTAGGTGTTAGTTCGAGCGAGGTTGAACATAACCTGAATTTAATTATGGTCGAGGGCCGGTAGGTGTTAGTTCGAGCGAGGTCGAACATAACCTAAATTTAATTATGGCCGAGGGGCCGATAGGTGTTAGTTGGAACTAGGTTGAACATAACCTGTATTTAATCATGGCCAAGGTACGGTAGGTGTTAATTCGAGCAAGGTCGAACATAACCTGAATTTAATTATGGCCGAGGGCCAGTAGGTGTTAGTTCAAACATAACCTGTATTTAATCATGTTCGAGGTTCGGTAGGTGATAGTTCGAGTGAGGTCGAACATAACCTTAATTTAACTATGGCCGAGGGCCGGTAAGTGTTAGTTCGATTGAGGTTGAACATAACTTGAATTTAATTATGGACGGTAGGTGTTAGTTCGAATAAGGTCGAACATAACCTGAATTTAAGAGAAGTGTGCTGGTAACTATAAAGTTTATTGCCTTGACATTGTTGCATTTGTTACATACTTGGAGAAATTTACATATTTTGGATGTTGGCTAGCATTCCAGTCCTAGTCTGGGTCTATCTAGTCCCTTCATTGGTTGATCTGGAGAGTAGTGAGAGGTAGAGCAATGAAATAGTAACCAGGTCCTTGCCTTCGCGTACTTCGACTTAGAGTTCCCTTCGTCGCCTCGTTAAAAACTTCCTTGAGAATACCCAACTGGACAAAACTCAAGTGAGGGAAAAAAGAGTATGACTTGAGGGACGCCTTTTCTTTTAGAAGTTGAAGTATTTCAGGTGGCTGATATTCCAGTTGTTTAGTAGTAGCTTTCCTTCCATTGTTTCTAGTTGAAATAATCCTTTATCTTCTTTTGCTGTGATTTTGTACAGGCCATCCCAATTTGTTTCCAACTTGCCTTCTTTGGGATCTTTTCTCACCTTAGTTTTAGCTTTTAGTACGTAGTCCCTGACTTTGAGTGGCTTGACCTTTGCTTTCTTGTCATAATAGCGTTCTACTTGCTATTTTTGGGCGATCATTCTTATATAGGCCATATCTCTTCATTCGTCGAGTTCGTCAAGTTCTTGCCTTCTTCCCTCATCGTTGTTTGTGCCGCTCTCATGGGAGTACCTTATACTGAGCTCTCCGACCTCGAGTGGTATTACCGCCTCGGTCCCGTAGACCAAATAATAGGGCATTTCTCCTGTGCTAGTTTTTGGAGTGGTTCGGTAGGCCCACAACACTTCTGGAATACTTTTGGCCATAGTCCCTTGGCGCCCTCAAGATTCTTCTTCATGATGTTTAGTATTGATATTTTGGAGGATTCCGCTTGGCCGTTGCCCTCGGGGTGGTACGGGGTTGAGATTATTCTTTTGATATGCCATTTCTCGAAAAATTCTGCGATTTTCTTTCACATGAATTGGGGTCCGTTGTCACAGCTGGTTTCTTTGGGAAGGCCGAACTGGCATATGATATTTCTCCATATAATGGCTATTACTTCATGTTCCTATATTTGGGTGAAGGCTCGTGCTTACACCCACTTAGAGAAATAGTCTGTTAAAACCAAAAGAAATCGTACATTACCTCGTCCTGCCGGGAAGGGGCCTACGATGTCCATTCCCCATTTGATGAAATACGAAGGTGAGGTGACCGAGTAGAGGTGTTCGCCCGCCGGGTGAATCATTGGGGCGTACCTCTGCAATCGTTCGCATCTTTTCACGAAATCTGCATCTTTTTTTTCATGGTGGGCCAGTAATATCCTGCCCGTATGAGGCATCAGACCAGTGCTCGATTCCCGAAATGCACCCCACAATGGCCTTCGTGGATTTCTTCAAAGATGCACCAAGTTTGGTTTGGTCCCAGAAACTTTGCTAAAGGGCAGCCGTAAGTTCTCTTGGATAGCTCGTTGTGGAGGATACTGTATATGGCCGCTTGCATTCTCAATTTCTTGTCTTCTTTTTTACCGCCTGAGAGTGTGTCGTCCTGCAAGTATGCGATAATATGATTGCGCTAGTCCCAAGTTAAGTTAATGGTTCTTACCTCAACTTGGTCTAGCGATGAGTTGAGGAGATGAACCACGTTTTTGTTTGCTGTTGTGATGCTTTTGGTGGCTGCGACTAGTTTAGCGAGGCCATCTTCCTTGGCGTTCTGTGCTCGTGAAATTTGGTCGAACTGACATTCGTCGAACTCGGGTAGCAGCTTGTAGATTTCGGTCTGGTATTTTTGCAATCTTTGTTCCTTGATTCGGAAAGCCTCTATGACTTGGTTGACTACGAGCTGGGAATCACAGCGTAGTTTTAGCCGTTAGGCCCCATACTTAAGTGATAGTCTCAAACCTGTATTGACGGCCTCGTACTCGTCCTTGTTGTTAGTCATGTGCGGGCACCTTATGGACTGGCGAATTATTTCGCTTGTTGGGACTTCAAGTACGAGTCCCAGTCCAGACCCTGACACGTTGGACGCATTGATGGTGTATAGGACCCAGAGGTCTTGTGTTTGGGGGGAGGTTTGGACGGCTTCCCTTTCGTCTTCAGGTATTATTTTTGCGCTGAACTCGGCGATGAAGTCAGCGAGCACTTGTGACTTTATCGTCATTCGCAGTTGGTACGTGATATCGTGCTCGCTTAGCTCGATGTCCCTTTTGGCCAGCCTTCCCAATAGCTCGGGTTTATGTAAAATGCTTCTTAGGGGGAAGTTGTGGCGACCGAGTTGGGGTGACATTGGAAATACGGTATAAGCTTCCGTGAAGCTACGACTAAGGCTGTCACTACCCAAAATCACGTGACCGGTACCCGGCACACTACCCGACCCGAGCAAACCAAACCATGTGATGCACCCAAATCATATGCATGAAAACCAATTTAACTACGGAAGCACTGGGAAAATCATATACATTTTCAAAATAGATTCACAACATAGTAGCCTCAAATGATCTATTTTTATCAAATCATAGCATATATAGAAAATCTAAATCCTTTGAACAAAAAATTAAATAAATAACCTTTTACATGCTAAAGTCTTTAGCAATTTAACATCAATCTTTAAAAGATACCACAAGTGCTATTTAGTTCGTCAATTTACAAAAGAAATACATTGCATTAAAACTTATCTTTAGCACTCAAATATGTATACTCTTGTCAATACGTAAATTTTGATAAAAACGTATAACATTTACCTTGAGTGTCACTTTGCCAACAAGATTTAAAATAAAATTTTGTAAAACGGCATGACACTAAATATGCAACATAATATTCTAGTACATGGAGACATCCGTACTTGTTTGTCCCCACAATCACGAAAGCACATTTGCAAACAACTTAAGTATTAACTCGAAACATGCTTTTAGTGAAAGTCCCTCAAGAAGAGTAGGTTTTAATCAACTTACCTCGCTTTAGCTTTATTAACATTCACAAGCTTTCAATCCTCTTCCATCATTCCAATGTTGATTAAAATGGTCAACATCCGCAACAAGTCGATATCTACAATTAGATATCCTAATTACATCAAACTATGACCTAAGATATTGATCAACATCCATATATGGCTCACAAGTTGGCTACAAGCCTCTAACTCAAATCGCCAAATAGTTTTACATGCTAGATCATTCAACTTCATTCTTATGTTTTAATACCCATTCGAAGTCATTAAGATTATTACATCAATTGTCCATTGCCACCAAGTTACTATTCATCATCTTCCATAATCAACACTTGCAAAATATACAATTCGAGTGATTACGTAGTTGATCACTTCCACTTTTGCTAACAAATAATTTCATAGGTTCATTGTATTCATAAATTTCAATCTTCAAAATTACCATTCATCTTCTCTCTTATTTTCTCAAAAGTACTATTTATGCCATGAACTAGAGTTTTAATCCAATATTTCAACCATTAAAACTTATAACAAATGGTTCAAATACTTCTAACTACTCATAATAAATGAGTTTGAAGCATTGGCATTACCTCTAGTAGATTAATCTTGAAAAATCACAACTTTGATGATTTTTGTGTTCTTGAAGATTTGATGAAGACATCTAGTATTTGGATGTAAGAATGATATTAGAACTCATGTATATTGAGTAATAATTAGCCCAAAACATCATTAACAACTTACCTTGGTTGATTGGACTTGATTTGAGCTCAAAATCGCCCCTTCACTTCAAGAACCCTAACCCCCAAATACACAAAATACCATTTTCCCCCGATTTTGTATTTATAAACCCAGAATTCTGGGTTTCGGATGCGGACCTGGACGCTATGGAAGCAATTCACTGCCAGCCTCTCTTTCGGACACGGCCTCGGATGCTTCGCATCCGTAGGCCCCTCCGCCAGCCTTTGGTAATTTGGTCATAACTTCTTGTAGGAATGTCTAAATGACAAACGGTTTGAAGTGTTAGAAACTACACTCAAAGATCTTCCATTTGACAAGTTTTACATCACATAACCAATTATATATATGTATATATACTCGTACAAAGTTTGGTCTTGTGCGTACTCATTTGGAACTTTGGTCAATAATGTAATTTCCAACTTGACTTAGACTTAGGGTTCTCTTTAGACCCCACATCACTTATAATATACCTCGTACACTTATTATCATATTCAATTGATATCCATCATATTAATAGTCCTCGTATGCACACAAATTAATATAATTAGCGCACATCAACTTTCTTAATAATGCTTAAGTACTTTGAAATTTTCCGGGGTGCTACATTCTCCCCCACTTAGAACATTCGTCCTCGAATGTTTTACAAGTGTCACGACCCAAAATCCATTTAGTCGTGATGGAACCTAACCCAACCTGCTAGGTAAGCCAATTATCAACTATCCAATTCTATTAACAATTATTAAAACAATTTAAGTAAAGAAAAATCTTAATCTTATACATTCCCCAAGAACTGGTAGTACAAATCATGAGATTCTAAGAATAGAGTATACAAAGATGGTATGAAGTAAATACATCATCTGTTTGAAAAATACATAAACAAAATTTTATCAATCTAAGGCTACCATGAACAAGAGGCAGCTACAACAGGAATGCAGGTACATCTTCAGATCCAGCTCCCAACGAACAAAGCAACATCAACGGCCAATATCTACACGCAAGGTGCAGAAGTGTAGTATAAGTACAATCGACTCATGTACTCAATAAGTAACAAACCTAACCTTAGGTTGAAAGTAGTGACGAGATCGTATCAAGGTCAAAGTCCAACTTCCATAACCAACAATAGTTCATAACAATATAAAACAAGTAATACCCGAAGTAACTCAGAGATAAAATGCTCAATAAAATCATGATTTCTAAAAATAGTTCTATCTTTCAAATACATTAGTGAAAACCCAAATCGTTTACCGAAGTTACCAAAAATATGAATAAGATTGAAAACAATAATGTTCCAAAAAATCCTTTCAATGGTGTAATTAAGATGTCTCATTTTCTTTTAAGATAACCAGTGTAAAACAAATACATCACTATGCCCATATGTCATGTGTGCATGTCAATACAATGATGTATGCGATGCACCATGCTGACAGCCATATGTGCTTACACTCTCGAATACGCAACCACTCGGTACTGTATATGGCCCATACGGCCCAGGGAAGATCCATCCCAGAATATACACATCAACTGATCATCAGTCACTCAGTACCGAGTAGGGCCAATCCAGCCCGTGGAGAAGATCCATCTCCAGGTATATAATGCTTCAGACAAGATCCATGTCCAGGGAAGCTCCATCCCTCAGTAATATCAACCGCGCTCACCGGGGGTGTGTGCAGACTCCGGAGGGGCTCCTTCAGCCTAAGAACTATAAACCGCACGGACAACTCATGCGCCATAGTATCAATATCAGAATCAATCAGGCCCACGACCTCACTCAGTCATCAATCTCTCCAGTCTCTCTCTCACAGACTCACAATGTCATGAAACTAGCCCGAAAATTATGATATGATGTATCAATAAATAACAAAAGAGACTGAGATATGATATGCATGTGAATGCGTATGACTGAGTATGTAATGCAATGAAAGCAGATAACTCAACAGCAAATGACCTCGGTGGGTCCCAAAAGGATAAGCATGTAGCCTAAACATAGTTTATAGCATGAATCACATTTTGATAACTCTAGTACGTAGAGATTTCATGATTTCAGACAAGTTCAGGTAACTACACAATACCACAGAAATGACGGAGTCACAACTCACATGGTGCACGCCCACACGTCCGTCACCTAGCAAGTGCGTCACCTCAACACCAAACACATAACACGTATATTCAGGGTTCATACCCCCAGCTCCAAGATTAGAAGAGTTACTTACCTCGAACAAGATGAATCCAATGCCGAGTAAGCTAAACAATGCTCCCAAAATCCCATTCTGCGCGTATCAACTCCTGAACGGCTCTAAACTAGCCACAATAAATTTGATTCAGTATTAATTCCATATCAAAATACTAATATTTTCTCACAAAATTCGAAATTACACTCCAAAAATAGCCCTTGGGGACCACGTCTCGGAATCCGACGAAACTAACAAAATCCGACAACATGTCCAATTACAAGTTCAACCATACTAATTTCACTCAAATCCGACTCCTAATCAGTGTTCAAATCTCAAAAATTCATTTTTATGAAATTCTAGAAAATTCCTCCTATTTCTCTAAAACAATCAATATTCTAACGCCGAAAACGAAGATTATTTCATGGAATATAATCACAAGGGAATCAAGAACACTTACCCCATACTGTGTGGAAAAATTCCTCTCCAAAATCACCCAAACCTAGCTCCAAAATCCGAAAATGAAGAAAGAAACCAAAACCCACAATTTTAAAGCTTCTGCCCAGCGACTTCCGCATCTGCGGACAAGAGGTCGCACTTGCGACCATCGCTTCTGCGGAAAAAGGCACGCATATGCGATCCAGGCCGCTTCTGTGATGGCCATGGTCGCATCTGCGATACTCGCTCCTACGCACATGAACTGCATCTGCGGTTGCGCAGGTGCGTACAAGCACCCGCATCTGAGATCCTCACGCCCAGCTCCCTACACGCTTATGCGATGGCACTGCCGCTTTTGCGGCTCTGCACATGCGCCCAACACTCCGCAGGTGCGGTCATACCAGAAATATTCCAGCCTTAACCAAATCTTACAAAATGCTCCGAACCTCTTCCAAAACTCACCTGAGCCCCCTCGAGACCCCATCCGAACATACCAACAAGTCCCATAACATAATACGGACGTACTCGAAGCATCAAATCACAGCTAACAACATCAAATCGATGAATCGCACCTCAAATCAAAATCTATGAACTTTGAACTTTCAAATTCTATCTCTTGTGCCGAAACACATCAAATCAATCCGGAATGACTTCAAAATTTGTACAAAAGTCATAAATGACATAACGAAGCTATTCCAATTTCCATAATTGGATACCGATCCCGATATCAAAAAGTCAACTCCCCGGTCAAACTTTCAAAAATTCAACTTTCGCCATTTCAAGCCTAATTCCACTACGGACCTGCAAATAATTTTTCGGACACGCTCCTAAGTCCAAAATCACCATACCGAGATATTGGAATCATCATAATTCAAATCCGAGGTCGTTTACACATAAGTCAACATCCAGTCAACCTTTTCAACTTAAGTTTTCAATTATGAGACTAAGTGTCTCATTTCACTCTAAAATCTTTCCGGGCCCGAACCAATTAATCCGGTAAGTCATAAACAATTGCAAAGCATAAATTGAGCAGTAAATAGGGAAACAGAGATGTAATACTCAAAACGACCGGTCGGGTCGTTACATTGTTCCCCACTTAAACATACGTTCGTCCTCGAACGTGCCAAGAGTTATTCCCAAGCCATCAAATCACTATTCCATTTTACCACGCACGTACCCAGGGGTGATCACACGTCACCCTATTCTATATAGGCTTGACAACACAATACAACTGAAAATCATTAATTTAACCTTAGCCCAAAAGCCTTGGAATTCAATTTTTCAACATTTCGAATTTCTTTTCAAGACACGAATCTCACATCTACACATTGTATGAGTGTGAACAAGCTGCATCAAGCCATAACCTTGACCACGGATATAGTCACCTAACATATTACACACTCGCATGCTCGTAGCACCATTGCTGATCATAGTAACTACTCCAAACCAATCAAGTACTAGTATTAAACCCCATATCGAAGAAAACCTCATTCCAAAACCTTCGTACACTGCTGAAAATTAAAGACATGCGTGGAAATCTCATAACCCTTTATCAGATCAACAAGTCATGGAGCTCTCTCTCGCCCCAACCAGAACCATAATCACTTTCTAAGCCGACTTTCAATGCCAGCCTCCCAAAATATACCATTTCAAACCTGATAGTACCTATTCTAGGTCCCATGACCATATATTATTAAATACAACTGTCCCACCGACATGCCGCACCAATATAAATCAGATCCACAAATTGTGCCATCCGTGCACAATTACGCAATAATTCAAATGTACTCAGTCATGGAAAATGACTCAAACGAGAGAACTGTCCCGCAAGGTTAACAAGTACCGCCACAACAAAATGCTGAAAAATCCATCACAGACCGTAGAACCATCACACGATTATAAAACAAGGTTCATAACTTAACATAACTCTGCTGCAATGCGTGACCCCATCCAAACGCTGGTCCATATGAAATACCTCAGCCACCATGCTCAAAATCAATAACCACGCGCAATCCGACATCAAGCACTCAAAGTGCATTACCATAACCACGGAGAAGCAGATGACACAATGCCACACAAAACTCGAAATAACATAACCTATGCGCCATCAACCATGCAATACCCAATTATTCATCTCGCTCAAATTACACTATAAAGCCCAAATAGAACCGTACCATGCGTGCTTATAGCCAATGAATCACAACTCCTCGTAGCATAAAAGAGTAACTCACAGATCATTTTAGAACCCGAATAAGCCCAACACCAACCGAATGGCTCATCCCTCAACAATAGCAGTATGGAGCCAACCAATCCGACTCGGTGTAGAATACACATCCTAATTGGGCCGACCAATGGACCCCCAAATCAACTCGAGTCACCCACAAATAGATAAATAACCCTCCGAAAATCCACAACGACTGAATCATAATACATACTATCAACTGGCTAGCTTCGGCCATGACTTCACAGTCCGCAACCATGAAACAATCTGCACCTGAGAACTCAAGTCTCCCAAATTCATAGAACACATGAAATATCATATTTGTTCCCAACTCCACCACCCGAATGTCTAACACATCTCCTATACACGTTCATCCCATGAGGAATACTTCCATAATTCTTCCATGCCACATAAAAAAAATTGAATATCGGCAGTTTATCAATCAGGCGAATACCGCAATACCAACAAAACATCTATAGGTTCAAAACACAGTGTTCTCCTTTTATTGTTTTGAATGTTCACTCTGCTCAGGTAATACCACAAGGGCCAATATTAGAAATTGTTTGTTCTCCATAAACTCATTACCTCCCTTTTGAAATAGAATCGTATACTTGCACATGCAAATCTCAGTCTCACTCCACGCACCGCCTCTATTAGGCCATTACATGAAAACACAAGAACCTTGTTAACACTCTGAGTCGCCAGCAAATTACATACCGATCAGTTAGAATACTTCCTTTTGCTTCCTTCCAGGAGAAAATCAAAATACACAACACGTTCCCCACACCGGTAGAAAATATCCGGTTCAAACCATGGTAGAAACCTTCAAGAATACTTTGAAATCCATTTGTACATAATCAAGTCATCAGAACTAAATCTCTCTAAATCAACCAAGCCACGCAGGTCGCCCAACCCAAGAGTATTGCCATAAAGCACCTGTAGAAAACCTCCACATCATAAGCACCCAAATAACCGATCATATCCCTTACCATACTGATCTAACTTACTACCAAGTCGTCCTATTTCTCCGAGCCCCTTCCGAATTTGTCTTCAGATTGATACTTCTCCTTGCTAAAACACCACGATCTTTAACCACAACTAACTATACGATGCCCTAACATAAAACCACATCGCCCTAAGGCGCATAAGCCATTGTATTCTTCTTAAGCATCCCATAAATACCACAACCGAGATGTCCACTCTGAAGGACCATATGTGAAATTTAAAAACGTTCCTCTTTCCTTTCTTATACTAGAATGTAGAATCCATAGTCATATAGAATTTTTGCAAGTCTCGACACCATTCAATGTAAATAACTAATTCTAGCGATATACGAATCCGAAAAATTTTCAGTTGCCACTTATACATTTTGTTTTGAATCCATTAGCACCTTCTCGAGAGTCACCCACTTTGCTCAAATCTAAATTGCACTGCCCAAACGGGCTGAAAGTCACGTGCCCCATTAGCACAACAACACTCAAAGAGGTAACCCTGCCTTAACAGCACCGATTAAATTTATACTCCTTGCGCACTACATTATTCACATATAACAACTCACTCATCCCATGATTTCCATATACTCGTAAAGCGCAATATAACCCGTATGTAGTAATTTCAGTACTTGGGTCAACCTCGATCTCAACCTTTGCAAGTCATAACTAATCCACGAGTATGCCTCAGACCAAAACTAAAATTTAAACCATGAATTGAATTGTCAATAACATGCTCCCCCACTTGGCCCAAAGCCATAGATTAAACATACAATAACTCATAATACCCATACTTTATTACTGCCATAATGCTGCAGTCAGTTCAACGAAAAGTTCTTCTCAAGCTCATACAACGCTAACCATAAAAACAAATGCCTCAATCATCCGCTAAGCTCGCATTCATTCTCTTAACACTCAGGTCAACTTTCTTAACTAGATTCAAATTCAAATCTCAACACATATGCCCCGCTGGCAGAAAAGAAACTCTCCACTCACATTATAAGGAACACACCTACGTAGATTACTCCGTAGAGGATATCCCACCTGCTTAGCCTCAAATTGGTATCTTGTTATACCTTTTCGCAGTCACAATTACTATGCAATCACTTAGTCTATCTGAGTCCAAACTCATTAACCAGACATGAGAATTTAATTTGTCCTAAAATTTAACAAAGTGAAAGATCCTGCAAAATATTCATACTCGAGACTGTACGTCACATCTAAACGAAAATCGAGCATCCAATGGCCTTTCCTTTACATTCCAAGGAAACATTTCTCGTCACATTCGAATCGTCTTAACACATCTCGTAGTTACATCATACTCATCACAAAACCGTTCCACCACTTATCGAGCCACAAACTTCACACGTAGGGACATTACCAGACATATGAGTCCAAATGTACAAATTACAACTAAAGCTACCGAGCATAAGTTGCGGTCTAATCTTGGCCTCAAGTCCTCCAGACTATAGAATACTCATCTCGAACTTCATTCATGGAATCATGAGCCGGCGATGCACAGCTGATACCGAGCGCTCATGTGCGTATACGAATACGTGGAAGGAATTCAAAGAGTTATGTCTCAAGCTGAATTAATTCCGCATGAGAAGCAAAGAAAGATGGGAAGTATATATCCTAAATTCCATGTACCCTCTCGAAGATAGGTATGGACGTCATCATACTGATCCTCAAGACTTTACGAGACACTTGCTCATGACTTGTAGAACCTATGAACCTAGAGCTCTGATACCACCTTGTGACGACCCAAATTCCGTTTAGTCGTGATGGCACCTAACCCAACCCGCTAGGAAAGCCCATTATCAACTATCCAATTCCATTAACAATTATTAAAGCAATTTAAATAAAGAAAAATCCTAATCTTATACATTCCCCAAGAACTGGTAATACAAATCATGAACTTTTAAAAATAGAGTATACAAAGCTGGTATGAAGTAAATACATCATCTGTTTGAAAAGTACATAAACAAAGTTTTATGAATCTAAGGTTACCATAAACAAGAGGCAGCTACAACCGGAATGCATGTACATCTTCAGATCCAGCTCCCAACGAACCTAACAACAGCAACGGCCAATATCTGCACGCAAGGTGCAGAAATGTAGTATGAGTACAACCAACCCCATGTATTCAATAAGTAACAAACCTAACCTTAGGTTGAAAGTAGTGACGAGCTCGTACCAAGGTCAGAGTCCAATTTCCATAACCAACAATAGTTCATAACAATATAAAACAAGTAATACCCGAAGTAACTCAGAGATAAAATGCTCAATAAAATCATGATTTCTAAAAATAGTTCTGCCTTTCAAGTACATCAGTGAAAACCCAAATTGTTACCGAAGTTGCCAAAAATATGAATAAGTTTGAAAACAATAATTTTCCTAAATATCCTTTCAATGGTAATTAAGATGTCTCATTTTCTTTCCAGTTAACCAGTGTACAACAAATGCATCACTATGCCCATATATCATGTGTGAATGTCAATGCAATGATGTATGTGATGCACCATGCTGACAGCCACATGTGCTCACACTCTCGAATACGCAACCACTCGGTACTGTATATGGCCCATACGGCCCAAGGAAGATCCATCCCGGAATATACACACCAACTAATCATTAGTCACTCAATACCGAGTAGGGCCAATCCAACCCGTGGAGAAGATCCATCTCCAGGTATATAATGCTTCGGACAAGATCCATGTCCAGGGAAGATCCATCCCTCAATAATATCAACCGCGCTCACCGGGGGTGTGTGCAGACTCCGGAGGGGCTCCTTCAGCCCAAGAACTATAAACCGCACGGACAACTCACGCGCCATAGTATCAATATCACAATCAATCAGGCGCACGACCTCACTCAGTCATCAATCTCTCTAGTCTCTCTCTCACGGGGTCACAATGTCATAAAACTAGCCCGAAAATTATGATATGATGTATCAATAAATAACAAAAGAGACTGTGATATGATATGCATATGAATACGTATGATTGAGTATGTAATGCAATGAAAGAATATAACTCAACATCATAAATGATCTTGGTGGGTCCCAACAGCATAAACATGTAGCCTAAATATAGTTTATAACATGAATCACATTTTGATAACTCTAGTACGTCGAGATTTCATAATTTCAGACAAGTTCACGTAACTACACAGTACCACATAAATGACGGAGTCACAGCTCGCACGGTGCACGCCCACATGCCCGTCACCTAGCATGTGCGTCACCTCAACACCAAACACATAACACGTATATTCAGGATTCATACCCTCAGCTCCAAGATTAGAAGAGTTACTTACCTCGAACAAGACGAATCCAATGCCGAGCAACCTAAACAATGCACCTGAAATCCCATTCCGCGCGTATCAACTCCTGAACAGATCGAATCTAGCCACAATAAATTTGATTCAGTCCACACAATTTATAGGAATTAATTCCATATCAAAATACTAATATTTTTCCAAAATATTCGAAATTAAACTCCAAAAATTGCATGTGGGGCCCATGTCTTGGAATCTGATGAAACTCACAAAATCCGACAACCCATCTAATTACAAGTTCAACCATACTAATTTCACTCAAATCCGACTTTGAATCAGTGTTCAAATCTCGAAAATTCATTTTTATGAAATTGTAGAAAATTCCTCCATTTTCTCTCAAAAAATCAATATTCAACGCCGAAAACGAAGATTAGTTCATGGAATATAATCACAAGAGAGTCAAGAACACTTACTCCAAGTTTTGTGAAAAACTTTCTCTCCAAAATCACCCAAACCGAGCTCCAAAATCTGAAAATGAAGAAAGAAACCAAAACCCACGATTTTAAAGCTTCTGCCTAGCGACTTCCGCATCTGCGGACAAGAGGTCGCACCTGCGACCCTTGCTTCTGTGGAAAAAGGCACACATATGCGAGCCAGGCCGCTTCTGCGATGGCCATGGTCGCATCTGCGGTTGCGCAGGTGCGTCCAAGCACCCACATCTGCGGTCCTCACACCCAGCTCCCTACACGCTTCTGCGATGGAACTGCCACTTTTGCGACTCCGCACCTACGCCCAACACTCTGCAGGTGCGGTCACACCAGAACCAGAAAAATTCCAGCCTTAGCCAAATCTTCCAAAATGCTCCGAACCTCTTCCGAAACTCACCCGAGCCCCATCGGGACCCTGTCTGAACATACCAACAAGTCCCATAATATAATACGGACCTACTCGAGGCCTCACATCACACCTAACAATATCAAATCGATGAATCGTACCTCAAATCAAAATCTATAAACTTTGAATTTTCAAATTCTATATCTTGTGTCGCAATACATCAAATCAATCGGGAATGACTTCAAAGTTTGCATACAAGTCATAAATGACATAACAAAGCTATTCCAATTTCCAGAATCGGATTCCGACCCCGATATCAAAAAGTAAACTCCCCGGTTAGAATTCCAAAAATTTAACTTTCGCCATTTCAAGCCTAATTCCACTACAGACCTCTAAATACTTTTCCGGACATGCTCCTAAGACCAAAAGCACCATACGGAGATATTGGAATCATCAGAATTCAAGTCCGAGGCCGTTTACACATAAGTCAACATCCGGTCAACTTCTCCAACTTAAGTTTTCAATTATGAGACTAAGTGTCTCCTTTCACTCTGAAATCCTTTCGGACCCGAACCAACTAATCCGGTAAGTCATAAAATAACTGTAAAGCATACATTAAGCAGTAAATAGGGAAATGAGGTTGTAATACTCAAAACGACCGGTCGGGTCGTTACAACAAGTCATTTCTAGGAATAGAGTTATCATCCTTTTATCTCCAACCATTATGCATAGGCACTTATAACTACATGGGTCTTACACTTTCTTTCCAAAATCTCAACTTACTTATGGCCCTCAAAATTTGACTATCTTTACAAATTCTTACAAATTGCGAAAGAGTTTCCCCTATAACTAGGACTATCCAAAACCTCTAACCTATCTAAAACAAGCCCCCACACAAGCACCAATAACAATATCGCTCAATATCCAACAATACACAATATAATGTACCAACTTGACCTCACTCGGCAGTACATATATTATAAGTGCATCAAATGTATATCTTTAAAACTTTTAACTTGTAACATATATGAATACCATTCAATATCAATAATTGCTACTATACATAGCTCCCATATCACTAGTATACATGCCTGCATTCTTTTTTGTCATGCATACGTCAAGTTGTACCTGAAAAGTATCTTCAAATAAATCAAAAATCTCTCTGTGATTGGACTTCCTTCATAAACAATAACTTATTTTTATGCCCACTTAATTTCTTAGCTTGCTCAAGGCAATATCTCATCGTTTATGAGATCGAAGTTATATTGCCCACTTGGTATCTGCAAAACTTGTTTATTACGACTCGTAGTCTCAAAATTTTCTTATAACGAATACTTTTAGATAAATCTATTGCCTTTCACGATTCTTGTTTCCATACATGATTTGTTTCCACTTAGGACTCTTGATGTCCTATAATTGTTAAAATTATTCTGGAATGTTCTTTTATGCCTTCCAAAGACTAATAAGATATTTGTCCTAGATTCATCCATCATATGATAGTTTCATACCCACACTTTCACTCATACCTTTAGAGCTCATGTTAGATCCATAACTTGATAACTATTGTTACCAATAAGTTTGATCTAAAAATAATTCAACTCACTTCGTTTGAGTTCATGACACTAGTTTTCCACCTACTCGCGGACATCCGTGTTCTAGTTTTATTTCTTAACTTTTACCAATTTCTTGACACCATTGAGTATCGTGTGATATTTTTTCTACCAAAAACTTAGGATTGCATTTATTTCCATGCTTGCCATAGACATGCTACCGTAGCTCGTAAGCCTTCAACAGTCGAGAGTTATCGTTATCATGAAGGTACTTGCACCCTTTTAATATTAGTGCTCTTTTTTGAATCTATGCCCTTTACTGGCACATTTTATTTTTGTATAGAAGAGTCTCTTATCATTCAAGAATGCGCATTACATTACCCTTTTCTATTTTATCTCGTGCTAAGTGAGCATATATTAAAATACCCTATTATTCCACTTAAGCTCACGTACAATTCAAAGTACTTCCTTGTTCTCCGCCAACACTTGAATTTAATTCAAATCGCATATGTCCCCAAAGTAGTGGAATACATTCGAGTTGCCTATTAAATCCTTGACTATTAGACATAGCTTTCAACATCCCCGATGCAGAACATCGTAACTATTGCTCGTAATGAGTTTGTAATTGTCGTACAAGCACTTCATAAAAATTGTACCCTTCTGATCATAAAGGTTACTTATAATACCTCATTCATCTTGTTTTTAGTTACTATAACATTTCCTCCTCTCTTTTATTTTAATAAACCATCACTTTAAAGGTGACATCTGCTTACTCAGACGCTCCCCCACTTAGGAGCAAATGAAATTTGAAACTCTTGCCTACCACTCAAAGAGTTAACTGAAATTTCGGATAAATTTTCTCGAACCATTTACATGCTCGCCAATTCAAACTCTTACTTGCCACTCGAAGTCATTATTAAACTTCTATCTCACAAAACTTTTCATTGACAATCAATTTGTTCACCCACTATAATAGGCTATTTATTCCTTCCAATTAGAAATCTCTGTTTTACCGCTTCAATCTTTCATCGTACATTGACTTTTATTTTATCATTATGTTGAAATGCTCATTATTCTGACAATATGATAGATTGGTTATACTCATAGGAACTTTCTTTGTTCATTTTTGAATCCAAGTATCACGTCGCTACTAACTACAACATATATTGCTAAGGGCCATTATTTTCCGCCCTTAAGCATCTTTATAGTTAACACTTCACTCTTTCATCTTCACTCTACCGTTGAAATATCTTCTAATATTTCACGATTCAATCCATGCTCTAATATAGTTCTAACAAGTACGACTACCTTGCGCCTCTAATCTCATGCTTAAATATGCTGAACAAGTGTGACTCCCTTAGGCTAAATCCACATATCATTATATAAATTTACACAACATATACCATCTTCACAATGCTACATGTTAGAATTACACATCCTATCTTTATGCCACCATCACGTTCTCAAGCCGCGTATATATATATGAGATTTCGTAGTATATATCTCTGAAATTATATTTCTTGCTTTTAAGTCCTTTCATGAAACTTTATTTTGATAGTATCCCACCAAGTAGGCTAATACTTATGATGAAGATGGCATGCATGTAGGGTCTTATTACCTCATGTCTTCATCACAATGTGAACTCTTTTGGTCGTAGCTAATACCACGTATTTATATCAACACATTTCATACGATAATTGTAAACTTGAATATTTTCCCATTCTTCATAGTATTGTTGACCTCGTCCATACACATTCATGTAGGGATTTATGGCACATTATCATGTAGTCTTAGAATTCTTGTAACTTCTCAATCTCCAATTCCGTACCATAATCATTTCCAATCATTGTTTTGAGCCTTATGTCGTACACCTTATATGTATAACTTTCCTACAACTTTAACTTAGCCCATGAGCCATTTCTATATTTATTCTTCTTGAATCATAAGGATCCGTTCAGTCCCAAGTTAACTGCTCTTTCAATATCGGGCACATATAGAGTTGCTTTGAGATCATTCTTGGAAATTCTCAATTTTTTTTATCATTTCAACATAACAAAATAAGACATACCTCGACTAGAAAAACTCAAGAGTATCATTCCACGTCATTTTCTTTTTCTTCTCTAACAACCTATATTGTTTCTTATACCCTCTAAGATTATGCCTTTTGCGCATCTCATACCTTAATATTTTCACGCTTACCCATTTAAGTTCATATACTTTATCCTCGCATACCTTGGTATGCATAATTAGAGATTGACTTTTATTTGTATCACATTCATCATCTGAAGGAACCCAAGGGTGTCATGCCCATCTTTTACATATGGCATGCTTCGTCTATCCTCAACTCGTACTTATATGTGGTACTTTATTTTTTGTATGCCACTTCTATTACATATGATACCATTATGATGATAACCTATCATGATTAGGGGAAACCCGTGTCAAGTACAATTAAGGTTCATGTTCCTCATCCTGTTACATTCCATTTTCGAATGATCAAGAAAGTCTTTTTCTTTTTCTTTTGGGAATGTGTCTTCGGTCATTATTGATATTGTCTTAACTATGCCAAACTTCTTATGAGTCATACTATGTTTACCACAAACTTGAATGATTTACATTCACTTATCAATTAGATCCATATCATCTCTCTATATCTTGTCATGATAATTTAAGATGCAACATCTTACTTTACAATATTCTTTCTTTTTACCTTTGCTAAACTCGTTAATGGTGATTACCATAGTAAACAGTCCCTCCAACATATGTTTGTGGTAGGGCCTAACATATGTGCCCTTATTCGCATCCTTTAGTAAAATTCTTTATAAGTCAGGACACCATCCTGACAATACTAGCTGACATCATCACATTATTTTCTTCCATGATTTCTCAGTATTCGACTGAAAATTCTTATTTACCAAAGTCATACGTGTTGACTGTATCAGTCCCAATCTATTCTCAACTTATCCTTCTATTTTGAACAAATCTGACACTTTCTGGCCATTAGCTAAAATATCTTGTATTATAACTTGAACATTGAGCTTCATTCTCATCACTTCAAATATCTTCCTCAACAGGAAATCAAAACGATCGAGAATCCATACTCTCACTTCAGGAACAAACGCATGATATAGAGTATGAAAAAAAAGTGAAACTCCCTAGATGTCATTGTAGCCTTCCCGATATAAGTGTGGCCGACAACACACCGATAAGAGGGACTCTACTTGACACGACTCCATAGACTTCCTAGGACTCAACTTAGAACCTAGTACTCTGATACCAAGTTTGTCACGACCCAAATTCACGTGACCGGCACCCGACACACTACCCGACCCAAACAAATCAAACCTTGTGATGCACCCAAATCATATGCATGAAAACCAATTTAACTGCGGAAGCTCCTTGAAAATCATATATATTTTCAAGTTAAATGATAAAATATTTTCCAATTCAAAATCACACATGACGTCTTTCATGATAATAACCATGAGACTAAGTAAAATAAATATACTTTCATGTTTGTCGTGTGCAGCCCCATTATTACAACCTTTCACAACTATCTATGGAGCCTCTATACCAAGAATAGAACCAATGGTAGGAGTAATTCCAACAAAATAAAATAAGAAAGAACATGATAGCTACCACGAGATAAAAGTGGTGCTTCATAATACCTCGGAAAGAGAATCATCCTAGCATGACCGCATGCCACATATCATACATTATCCTGAAACATGTAAAGTAAACAGGACCCTGGAGGGGGACCCCTAAGGGCTGAGTACACTACAGCGGTACTCAATAACTGTCATAGACTCTCTCTAACTTAAGTTCTTAGGACAAACTTTATAAAAATAATGCACCAATATTTGATATAAAACGATAAGAAATTTTATCAATTCACGACCCTTATTATTTTAAATAACAACCAAGTGAAATATAACCCACAATATAAGCTGTTAAAGCATTTATATCAATCCATGATTTTGGATAAAATCATATAAAATCATTCCATTTTCTTTAAGTCATCGAAATCACTTTCGTCTCCTTAGGACTAAACATAAGAAAATCATCCTTACCTTTCACTGGGAGTACTACACCATCACCAACATAAGAAGGTCAACTAGTTTATGTACCTAGTGGCAAGTATCATATACCCTACTTGCTCAGGTCGTCTCATCGTAGTGCCGTACGAATCGACTTAGCTATGCTAATAATAGCACAAAATAGTACTCTCTCTAGGGAGAGCACTCTGCCGTAGTCTATACCACAAAGTGGCCATCTACGCCTACACTGGCGCATGTAGTTTCATGACAACAAACACGATATATCCGAAGTCAATCTCGGTGAACACAAGTAACTCCCAAAGCATTTGATACTTCAAAACAGATTCATAGCATAGTAGACTCAAATGATTTATTTTTATAAAATTATAGCATTTATAGAAAATCTAAATAAATAACCTTTTACATGCTGAAGACTTTAGCAATTTAACATCAATCTTTAAAAGATACCACAAGTGCTATTCTGTTCGTCAATTTACAAAAAGAATACTTTCCATGAAAATTTATCTTTAGCACTCAAATATGTATACACTTGTCAATACGTCAGTTTTGATAAAAACTTATAGCATTTACCTTGAGTGTCACTTCGCCAACAAGATTTAAAATAAAATTTTATAAAACGGCATGACACTACATATGCAACATAATATTCTATTACATGGAGACATCCATACTTGTTTGTCCCCACAAGCACGAAATCACATTTGCAAACAACTTTAAGTATTAACTCGAAACATGCTTTTAGAGAAAGTCCCTCAAGAAGAGTAAGGTTTAATCAACTTACCTCGCTTTCGCTTTATTAACATTCACAAGCTTTCAATCCCCCTCCATCATTCCAATGTTGGTTAAAATGCTCAACATCCCCAACAAGTCAATATCTACAATTAGATATCCTAATTACATCAAAATATGACCTAAGATATTGATCAACATCCATGTATGGCTCACAAGTTGGCTACAAGCCTCCAACAACTTAAATCGCCAAATAGTTTTACATGCTAGACCATTCAACTTCATTCTTATGTTTTAATATCCATTCGGAGTCATTAATGATACTACATCAATTGTCCATTGTCACAAAGTTAATATTCATCATCTTCCATAATCAACACTTGCAAAATATACTATTCGGGTGATAACGTAGTTGATCACTTCTATATTTTGCTAACATTTAATTCCATAGGCTCATCGTATTCATAAATTTCAATCGCCAAGATTACCATTCATCTTCTATCTTATTTTCTCAAAAGTACTATTCATGCCATGAACTAGAGTTTTATACTTCAATCTTTAAACCATTAAAACTTGTAACAAATGCTTCAAATACTTCTAACTACTCATAATAAACGAGTTTGAAGTATTATAATTACCTTTAGTAGATCAATCTTGAAAAATCACAACTTTGGTAATTTTTGTGTTCCTGAGGATTTGATGAAGAAATCTAGTATTTTGTGATGACCCAAAATGTCATCTTTAAATTTAATAATTAATTTTGTGCTCTAAGACTTCGAAAAATACTATTTATCATTCCTTGACTTGCGTGCGCAGTCCATAAAATTTTTCAAAAACTTTTTATGTTAAAAATGGATTAAAATGTGAATTAAAGCTTTAAAACTCAACTGAGTTGACTTTGGTCAATATTTTGAGCAAACGGACTCGGGTCAGTATTTTGACAGTTTTGATAGGTCCGTATTGTGATTTAGGACTTGGGAGTACACCCGGAATCAAATTCCGAGGTCCCTAGCCCGAGATATGGAATTTTGATGAACAATTAAAAGCTTAAGTTCAAATAGTGACCGGATGTCATTTATGACTTTTGTGTAAAATTTGAGGTCAATCGGACTTGATTTGATAGGTTTCGACATCGAATGTATAAGTTGGAAATTCTAAGTTTTATTAAGCTTGAATTGTAGCCTGATTCGTAATTTTCGCATTGTTTGATGTGATTTGAGGTGTCAAATAAGTTCGTATGATTGTTTTAGGACTTGGTGGTGTATTTGGTTGAGGTCCCGAGGGCCTCGGGTGAGTTTCAGATGGTTAACGGATAAAAAATAGAACTTAAACAGCTGCTGCAATTTTTCTTTTGCTGAGCAATCGAGCCCAGAAGTCGAGCCCAAAAATCAAGCCGAGGATCGAAGGCAGGCTCGAGAGCCATGATCGAAGGCAGGCTCGAGAGCCATGTTCGAAGGCAGGCTCGAGAGCCATGATCAAAGGCAAGGCTCGAGGGCCATGATCGAAGGCCACAGATCGAAGGCCACAGATCGATGCCATGAGCGAAGGCCCAGGCTCGATGCCATGATTGATGCCATTACCGAAGCCCACAGCTCGAGCCTGTGATCGAACCCACGATCGAGGCCCAGTTTCCGAAGGCTGCCTGGGAAGATTTATAAAAGAGGAGATTTCGTCCCATTTTCCATTTTTGACGAACTTGAGCTTGAGGAGAAGCGATTTTTGATAGATTTTCATGGAAGAATAATTGGGTAAGTGATTCTAACTCGGATTTGGTCTATATACACGAATATATCATTGTTTTCACCATTTAATTAGTGCTTCGAGATTGAAATTTTGAGAAACTTTTAGAAATCTCATAGAAACGAATTTTTGAGATTTCTGTGTCGATTCGGAGTCGAATTTGAGTGAAACTAGTATGGTTGGACTCCTAATTGAATGGGTTGTCGGATTTTATAAGTTTCGTCGGATTCCAAGACGTGGGCCCCATGGGCGATCTTTGAGCCAATTTCGGATTTTATTGAAAAATGTAGTATATTCTTATGAAAATGATTTCTATAATTTTTGTTGATTGTATCGAATTAATTATGACTAGATACGAGTCGATCGGAGTCGGAAAATCGAGGAAAAGGCATACTACTTGGTTACATTGGAGCAAGTCGAGGTAAGTGACTTGTCTAACCTTGTGTGGAGGAAATTTCCCCTAGAATTGGTATTAATTGTAATGTGATGAAAGTCGTGTATATGAGGTGACGTGTATGTACGCGGACTAAATGTGAAGGATTATATTTTTAAATTGTGAAGATTACTGTTGCATATTAATTAAATTATTAAATCTTGTTATATTCTCCATCATTGATTTGATTTGTATACTTTAAATTTGTTTGACCTTTTCCTGCTAATTGTTTTACCTGTTTAGTTGAAGCTTGGTTTCTTTTATTCTGTGCATTATTTGAAGTTGATTTTCTTTAATTTAAATATTATTAATATGAAGTATTTGATATTTTAAATTTGGTATTGAAGCAACGTATTAAAGATTTTAAAATATTATTTTGCTGAATTATTTATTTCTGAATATTTGTGTAAGATTTTCGTACTCATTGTGATGGAGCCGTGAGCTCTTTATTGTGGAAAACTATTATTGATGATTTATTTTGGCATGATCCGTGAGCTCTTTATTGTGAAAAATTATTATTGATGACTTATTTTGGCATGAGCTGTGAGCTCTTTATTGTGAAAAATATTGTTGTTGAATTATGTTGGCAAGTTAAATTATTTGAGCACTTGAGGTGCAAATTGTGATATATTGTGATATTGATATGCATGCGGTGGTATAAGGTCTGGGTATTGAAACGCATGCGGTGAGAGAAGGGTTGCTTGATACGCGTGGCTAGTAGGGGGGAACTACTAGAAGTCATGCGATGTGATAAGGATGGCTAAAACGCGGGATGCTAATTCGGAAAAAATATTTTCTTGAAAATAAATTGTGAAGGCTCCCGCGGTGAGATAAGAAAATGAGATATTGTGAATTTATTTATGATTTGGGACTACGAGGCGGTACCTCGTGAGTTCCCTTGTTGATATTGATTTATGGCCATAGTTGCCTTTTGTTATTTGTTGTGATTTTCATAAAGTTGAAAGGAATTCTGTTTTGATTCCACGAGATATTATTTGCCATTATTTTGTGTAATTAAATGGTGACATTCTACTTGATTCATTTTCGTTGTCATTTTATTTTATTATATTGTTAAACATTTTACCGTGTAATTATTATTTTCCAGTAGGGCCTGATCTGACCTCGTCACTACTCTACCGAGGTTAGGCTTGGTATTTAATGGGTACCGCTGTGGTGTACTCATACTACGCTTCTGCACATATGTTTGTGCAAATCCAGGTACTCCTTACCAGCCCCGACATCAATGAGTTACCTGTGCACGAAGACTTCGAGGTATATCTGCCAGCGTTCGCAGACTCTGGAGTCTCGTTCTATCATTATTATGTTGTTTCCTTACTTTCTTTAAACCTTGATATATATATATAGAGAGAGAGAGAGACATAGAGGATAAATTCTTAGAAGCTTGTGACTTATTTCTACCGGGTTTTAGAAGTTGAAATTGTTTGAATTGTAGTTTATTTATTTCAAATTTAGATTTTTTTTATTTCGCATTGATAGGCTTACCTAGTCTTAGAGACTAGGTGCCATCACGACATCCTACGGAGGGAATTTGGGGTCATGACAAGTTGGTATCAGAGCACTAGGTTCATAGGTGTTGTGAGTCACAAGCAGGTTTAGTAGAGTCTTACGGATCGGTACGGAAATGTCTGTACTTATCTTCGGGAGGCTATGGAACTGTTAGAAAAATATTCACTTCTTTGATTCCTTATCGCGCGACATTGATTTGGCTTGAAATATATATCTCATATTCCTTTGTATCCACTCGTGTATGACATTGCACACTCTGTATCTGTTGTACGCCAACGGTTCGTGGTGACGCAGATGGACTATGAGGGAGCCAGAGACGCTCAAACATTGCCTTAACGTGTTGTTCCGACTGAAGATGCGAGCATATTGAGAGATCACCTAGTGAATCATTTGTGAAGGGCAACGGGCATTGGCGTCTAGTTGATTTATACGAGTTATGAAGGTTGTTATTGTGGATCATCGAACGTTGTGACCTATGACTTCACGCCGTCCACTATCAATGGGTGGATTGCGGGGTAAGGTATTATATCAGTTTTGGGCCTAAAATGTATATATGTTGTACTGAAATGTTCCCTAAAATTGACACATGTTTAAGGCCTGAGATTTTGTAGAGGATAAGGTTGGGACTTGCGGTATGTCCGCCTCCTTAATAATCCTATACTTTAATATCAAAGGAGTTATAGAAACAACTCTAAATTTGCAGAAGGTCTACTCAGCGTGGACGTCATTGTTGCGGATTTTGGGGTGCTTCGGAGGAAGTACACTTGTTGACGAGAGTCTGGACTATATGGTTCGTGACAAGATTTGTCTTTATGGAGCTCTACTTTTGTGATCGTTGTGTATAAATAGGGGTAAGGGTTACCCCAAAGAAGAATCGAAGAGTATGTTAAGAAATGGGTCAGCTCAACAGTGTTGAGTCAGCATAACAAAAGAAGCAATTTTCCTTGGGAGAGATAATTCTCCACCGGTGTTCGTGGCAAGCCTATGAAGAGGGCAGACCAGCCAATACAACAGTGCCCACTTGGCTCAGTTCTCATAAACACTTTTGAAAGAGTTTGTTTCCCGGACTCTCTGTAATGCGTGGCGCATAAGGTTTGAACGGTTGCGTCAGGTCACCATTGACGGTGTCAGAATATGCCATCAAGTTCAATAAGTTAGCCTGTCATACTCCTACTTTGCTTCCTACAGCCAGAGGGCGAGTGCACAGACTCATTAAAGGACTCAATTATGATCGTATAATTTTGTATGACTCGGGAGCTTCAAGCTGATACTTCATTTCTTCTAGTTGTACAAATTGCCAAGATATTAAAATGTGTTCGGGGTGAGGAAAAATGAAACTAAGGAGACCAAGACATCTCGAGGTTCTGGGGGATTCAGTGGATTCTACTCTGCAAGTATAAATCATTATGGCGGGGGCTCGGGCAGTCGGCCAACCCAGTCCGCACATCGAATTACTCGGGGTGCTCCAGTAAGTTCTTTTAATGCACTACCGACATGAGTTCCTACAACGGTTATTCCAGTTATCTGGCACAGACTCAATATGAGCAGCCTAACCCGTAAAGGGGTTGTTATGAATACGGTGATACTAGGCACATCATGACAAAATTGTCCCATACTTGGGAGAGACTTATTTCATCAAAGCACTCAGGCTACGTACCCCATTGCAGTTACTACACCACCCCCACGACCAGTTAGGGGTGGAGGATAAACGGATAGAAGGCGTCCTAGAGGTGGAGACCCAGCCGTTGATATATTTGTTTTATGGTATGGCGGAGGTCGCTACATCAGTTGGTGTCATTACAGGTACGACCTTGATATAATATAAAGGAATAATTTCCTTAACTTGATTCGGTTCTGAGTATCGAGACGAGTCCTCTTATTATGCTCCACTTATGAGTAAGCTTCATAATTCTATAATCTATTTATGTGTTTACCGTTGTTGGGAGATTTTATGGAGATAACTACGCCTATCATTTCGTGTTGGTCACTAATAAGAGTTGCGAGGCTAAATGTGGCTTTCTATTACTCATTTTGATAGGTTTTGATGTAAATTCCAAATAATTAATTGCAAATTGTGAATTATATGCCCTACCGGTGTGGGGTTCATTATGTGTTGTGATTTGGTGTAACCGAATTTATTTAAAAAGAGAAAATGGAAATTTTCGATTGGCACGATGTGCATATTACTTGTGATTCAGAACTGAGGATGAGATCCTCGCATTTTTATATAAATTGATTTGTTTAAACCGGGCTACGAGCTGCGGTGGAAGTTATATAAGAAAAACATTCTTATATGAAATTCTCTGTGCATAGTTGTCACATTCGTGTTGTAATTATTAATTTTTAACCTACGAGGTAGGTGCCCGTCAAGGTGGCGTTAAATGTGACTCATTAATTTGAATAAATAATTATGAGGTCTTCATGCCTTGCATCTCGTTATCAGTATTGTGAAGGTTTTCAACGAAATTTTTGTTAACATCAGGTTAATTGATGATTCTATAATTTATTATGAACAACTATTAAGACCATATTGATCCAAGAAGGTGCCCCATTTATAGGGTCACACGAGTGTCAGTCGAGCTTTCAGAAGCTCAAGATCACTTTGACTACGACACCCGTATTGGTATTACTTACATGTTTAGGGTCTTATACTGTGTATTGTGATGCGTCGCATATTGGTCTCGGCGTGGTGTTGATGCAAGACAGTAGGGAGATTGCCTACGCGTCCAGATAGTTAAAAGTACATGGGAAGAATTATCCGGTCCATGACCTTGAGTTAGAAGCTATTGTTCATGCCTTGAAGATTTTGGCTGCATTATTTGTACGGTATCCATTGTGAGGTCTACACCGATCATCGGAGTCTACAACATCTCTTTAAACAGAAGGATCTTAATTGCGGCAGCGAAGATGGTTGGAGTTGCTTAAAGATTATGATATCACCATTATCTATCATCCTGGGAAGGCCAATGTAGCGGCCGATGCCTTGAGTCATAAGGCGGAAAGTTTGGGCAGCTTAGCATATTTTACCGGTAGCAGAGAGGCCTTTAACCTTGGATGTTCAGGCCTTTGTCAACCAGTTTGTCAGGTTGGATATTTTCGAGCCTAGCCGAGTTTTGGCTTGTGTGGTTTCTCAGTCTTCTCTTTATGATCGTATCAGGGAGCGTCAGTATGATGACCCCCATCTACTTGTCCTTAAGGATACAGTTCAGCACGGTGATGCCACGGAAGTCACTATTGGAGATGACGATGTATTACGGATGTAGGGCAGGCTATGTGTACCCAATGTAGATGGCTTGCGTGAGTTAATTCTCCAGGAGGCTCACAGTTCGCGGTACTCCATTCATCTAGGTGATACAAAGATGTATTAGGACTTGAGACAACACTATTGGTGGAGGCCGATGAAGAAAGACATAGTGGAGTATGTAGCTCGGTGTCTAAATTGCCAGCAGGTGAAGTATGAGCATCAACGACCGGGTGGATTGCTTCAGAAGTTGGAAATTCCAGAATGGAAATGTGAGCGAATCACTATGGATTTCGTTGTTGGACTCTCACGGACTCAGAGGAAATTCGATGCAGTTTGGGTGATTGTGGATAGATTGACTAAGTCAGCTCATTTGATTCATGTGATTACTACTTACTCTTCAGAGCAGCTGGCTCAGGTATATATTCGCGAGATTGTCAGACTTCATGGTGTACTGGTATCTATCATCTCTGACTGGGGTACACAGTTTACCTCACGATTTTAGAGGGCTGTACAGTGAGAGTTAGGTACTCGTAAGGAGTTGAGTACAACATTTCACCCTCAGTAGGACGGATAGTTAAACACACTATTCAGATACTGGAGGATATGCTCCGTGCATGTGTGATAGATTTGGGGGGTGCTTGGGATCAGTTCTTACCACTTGCGGAGTGTGCTTACAACAACAATTATCAGTCAAGCATTCAGATGGCTCCATATGAGGCCTTGTATGGTAGACGGTGCCGGTCTCCAGTGGGTTGGTTCAAACTGGGCGAGGCTAGACTATTGGGTACAGACTTGGTTCAGGATGCCTTGGAAAAGGTTAAGTTGATTCAGGATCGACTTCGTACAACCCAATCTAGACAGAAGAGTTATGCGTATCGAAAGGTTTGTGATGTTGCATTCGTGGTTAATGAGCGGGTATTGCTCCGGGTTTCGCCTATGAAGAGTGTGATGAGGTTCGGGAAGAAGGGAAAGTTGAGCCCTAGGTATATTGGGCCTTTTGAGATTCTTGAGAGAGTTGGAGAGGTGGCTTACACACTTGCACTACCACCTAGTATTTCTATGGTTCATCCGATATTCCATGTTTCTATGCTTCGGAAATATCAAGGAGATCTCTCATGTGTTAGACTTCAGTTCGGTTCAGTTAGACAAGGATCTATCTTATGTTGAGGAACCAGTGGCTATTTTAGATAGGCAGGTTCGAAAGCTGAGGTCAAAGAACATTGCTTCCGTGAAGGTTCAGTGAAGGGATCATCCGGTCGAGGAGGCAACTTGGGAGACCGAGCATGATATGGAAACCGTTATCCACACTTAGTCACCAGCTCAAGTACTTTTTGTAACTCCGTTCGAGGACGAACGTTTGTTTTAGAGGTGGAGAATGTGATGACCCAAAATGTCATCTTTAAATTTAATAATTAATTTTGTGTTCTAAGACCTCGAAAAGCACTATTTATCATTCCTCGACTTGCGTGCGCATTCTATAAAATTTTTCGAAAAGTTTTAATGTTAAAAATGGATTAAAATGTGAATTAGAGCTTTATAATTCAACTTAGTTGACTTTGGTCAACATTTTGAGCAAACAGACTTGGATCAGTGTTTTGACAGTCTCGGTAGGTCCGTATTGTGATTAGGACTTGGGCGTATGCCCGGAATCAAATTCCGAGGTCCCTAGCCCGAGATATGGAATTTTGATGAAAAATTAAAAGTCTAAGTTCAAATATTGACCGGATGTCGAATTATGTGCAAACGACCCCAGAATAGAATTTTGATGATTCCAACAGCTTTGTATGGTGATTTTGGACTTAGGAGCGTGATCAGATATTTTATTTGGAAGTCCGTAGTGAAATTAGGCTTGAAATAGCTAAAATAAGAATTTAAAGTTTGGAAGTTTGACCGGGGAATTGACTTTTTGATATCGGGGTCGGAATCTAGTTCCGAAAATTTTCATAGCTCTGTTATGTCATTTATCACTTGTGTGCAAAATTTGAGGTCAATCGGACTTGATTTGATAGGTTTCGACATCGAATGCAGAAGTTGGAAATTCTAATTTTTATTAAGCTTGAATTGGAGCATGATTCGTGATTTTAGCATTGTTTGATGTGATTAGAGGTTTCAAATAAGTTCGTATGATGTTTTAGAACTTGTTGGTGTATTTTGTTGAGGTCCCGAGGCCTCAGGTGAGTTTCAGATGGTTAACGGATAACAAATGGGACTTAAACAGCTGCTGCAAAAAGCTGCTGCAATTTTTCTTTTGCTGAGCAATCGAGCCCAGAAGTCGAGCCCAAAAATCGAGCGGAGGATCGAAGGCAGGCTCGAGAGCCATGATCGAAGGCAGGCTCGAGAGCCATGATCGAAGGCAGGCTCGAGAGCCATGATCGAAGGCAAGGCTCGAGGACCATGATCGAAGGATCAAGATCGATGCCATGATCGAAGGACCAGGCTCGATGCCATGATCGATGCTATGACCGAAGGACCCGGATCGAGAATGTGATCGAAGCCACGATCGAGGCCCAGTTCCGAATGTTGCCTGGGCAGATTTATAATAGAGAGGATTTCGTCCCATTTGCCATTTTGGACGAACTTGAGCTTGAGCAGAAGCGAGTTTTGGCAGATTTTCAAGGAAAAATAATTGGGTAAGTGATTTTAACTCGTATTTGGTCTATATACACGAATATATCATTGTTTTCACCATTTAATTAGTGTATCGAGATTGAAATTTTGAGAAACTTTTAGAAATCTCATAGAAACGAATTTTTGAGCTTTCTGTGTCGATTCGGAGTCGGATTTGAGTGAAACTAGTATGGTTGGACTCGTAATTGAATAGGTTGTCGGATTTTTATAAGTTTCTCCGGATTCCGAGACATGGGCCCCACGGTCGATCTTTGAACTAATTTCAGATTTTATTGAAAAATGTAATATAGTTCTATCAAAATTGATTCCTATAATTTTTGTTGATTGTATCGAATTAATTATGACTAGATACGAGTCGATCGGAGTCAGCAAATCGAGGAAAAGGCATACTACTTGGTTAAATTGGAGCAAGTCGAGGTAAGTGACTTATCTAACCTTGTGTGGGGGAAAGTTTTCCTAGGATTGGTATTAATGGTAATGTGATGGAAGTCATGTACATGAGGTGATGAGTATGTAAACGTACTAAATATGAAAGATTATATTTTTAAATTGTTAAGATCATTGTTGCATATTAATTAAATTATTAAATCTTGTTATATTCTCCATCATTGATTTGATTTGTATACTTTAAATTTGCTTGACCGTTTCCTGCTAATTGTTTTACCTGTTTAGTTGAAGCTTGGTTTCTTTTATTTTGTGTATTATTTGAAGTTGATTTTATTTAATTTAAATATTATTAATATGAAGTATTTGATATTTTAAATTTTGTATTGAAGCAACGTATTAAAGAGTTTGAAATATTATTTTGCTGAATTATTTATTCCTGAATATTTGTGTAAGATTTTCGTACTCATTGTGATGGAGCCGTGAGCTCTTTATTGTGGAAAAATATTATTGATAATTTATTTTGGCATGAGCCATGAGCTCTTTATTGTGGAAAAATATTATTGATAATTTATTTTGGCATGAGCCATGAGCTCTTTATTGTGGAAAAATATTATTGATAATTTATTTTGGCATGAGCCATGAGCTCTTTATTGTGGAAAAATATTATTGATAATTTATTTTGGCATGAGCCATGAGCTCTTTATTGTGGAAAAATATTATTGATAATTTATTTTGGCATGAGCCATGAGCTCTTTATTGTGGAAAAATATTATTGATAATTTATTTTGGCATGAGCCATGAGCTCTTTATTGTGGAAAAATATTATTGATAATTTATTTTGGCATGAGCCATGAGCTCTTTATTGTGGAAAAATATTATTGATAATTTATTTTGGCATGAGCCATGAGCTCTTTATTGTGGAAAAATATTATTGATAATTTATTTTGGCATGAGCCATGAGCTCTTTATTGTGGAAAAATATTATTGATAATTTATTTTGGCATGAGCCATGAGCTCTTTATTGTGGAAAAATATTATTGATAATTTATTTTGGCATGAGCCATGAGCTCTTTATTGTGGAAAAATATTATTGATAATTTATTTTGGCATGAGCCATGAGCTCTTTATTGTGGAAAAATATTATTGATAATTTATTTTGGCATGAGCCATGAGCTCTTTATTGTGGAAAAATATTATTGATAATTTATTTTGGCATGAGCCATGAGCTCTTTATTGTGGAAAAATATTATTGATAATTTATTTTGGCATGAGCCATGAGCTCTTTATTGTGGAAAAATATTATTGATAATTTATTTTGGCATGAGCCATGAGCTCTTTATTGTGGAAAAATATTATTGATAATTTATTTTGGCATGAGCCATGAGCTCTTTATTGTGGAAAAATATTATTGATAATTTATTTTGGCATGAGCCATGAGCTCTTTATTGTGGAAAACATTGTTGTTAAATTATGTTGGCAAGTTAATTTATTTGAGCACTTGAGGTGCAAATTGTGATATATTGTGATATTGATACGCATGCGATGGTATAAGGTCTGGGTATTGAAACGTGCAGTGAGATAAGGGTGGCTTGATACGCGTGGCTAGTAGGGGGAATTACTAGAAGTCATGCAATGTGATAAGGATGGCTAAAACGCGGGATGCTATTTCGGAAAAAAATATTTTATTTAAAATAAATTGTGAAGGCTCCCGCGGTGAGATAAGGAAATGAGATATTGTGAATTTATTTATGATTTGGGACTACGAGGCGGTACCTCATGAGTGCCCTTGTTGATATTGATTTATGGCCATAGTTACCTTTGATTATTTATTGTGATTTTCATAAAGTTGAAAGGAATTCTATTTTGATTCCACAAGATATTATTTACCATTATATTGTGTAATTAAATGGTGATATGCTACTTGATTCATTTCCATTTCCATTTGTCATTTTATTTTATTATATTATTAAACATTTTACCGTGCAATTATTATTTTCCAGTAGGGCCTGACCTGACCTCGTCACTACTCTACCGAGGTTAGGCTTGGCACTTACTGGGTACCGTTGTGGTGTACTCATACTACACTTCTGGACATCTTTTTTGTGCAAACCCAGGTACTCCTTACCAGCCCCGACATCAGTGAGTTACCTGTGCACGAAGACTTCGAGGTATATCTGCCAGCGTCCGCAGACTCCGTAGTCCCCTTCTATCATTATTATGTTGCTTCCTTATTTTCTTTAAACCCTGATATATATATATAAAGAGAGAGACATTGAGGATAAATTCTTAGAAGCTTGTGACTTATTTCTACCGGGTTTTGGGAGTTGAAATTGTTTGAATTGTAGTTTATTTATTTCAAATATAGATTTTTTTTAATTCCGCAATTGATAGGCTTACCTAGTCTTAGAGACTAGGTGCCATCACGACATCCTACAGAGGGAATTTGGGGTCGTGACATATTTGGATGTAAGAATAATGTTAGAACTCATGTATATTGAGTAATAATCAACCTAAAACATCATTAACAACTTATCTTGGTTGATTTGACTTGATTTGAGCTCAAAATCGCCCCTTCACTTCAAGAACCCTAACCCCCCAAATACACAAAATACCCTTTTCCCCCGATTTTGCATTTATAAGCCCAGAATTCTGACTTAGACTTAGGGCTCTCCTTAGACCCCCATTTGGAACTTTAGTCTATCATGTAATTTCCAGCTTGACTTAGACTTAGGTCTCTCCTTAGACCCCACATCACTTATAATATACCTCGTACACTTAATATCATATCCAATTGATATCCATCATATTAATAGTCCTCGTTTGCACACAAAGTAATATAATTAGCGCACATCAACTTTCTTAACAGCTCTTAAGTACTTTAAAATTGTTCGGGGTGCTACAAAGGCCAAAACCAGTTTCTCGAGGTGCGAGTACCTCGTCACGGCATCAACTAAGTGTTTTGCTAATATAATAGATGGGAGATTGCGTACTTTTATTTTCTCAAATTAGGACTGCGCTTACGGCTACCTCGGATATAACTAGATAAACAAGGAGACCCTCCCCCGTATTTTATTTTGAAAGCAAGGGCAGCGATGAAAAGTATGCCTTTAGTTACCTTAGAGCCTGGATGCACTCTGAAGTCCATTGGAGGTTGTTCTCTTTCTTTAAGTACGCCAAAGAATTTATGGCACCTATCCGACGACCGTGAGATGAAACTTGATAGGGCGGCGATGCGGTCAGTCAACCTTTGGAACTATTTTTTGGTGGTTAAGTGTTTGGGTATCCCCTTAATGGATTTGATTTGGTCAGGGTTGACCTCGATCCCTCGTTATGATACGAGGTAACATAGAAAATTTCGTGAGGCTACGCCGAACACACACTTGCCCGGGTTCAGTTTCATTCCATACCTTCTGAGTATGTCGAAAGTTTCTTTCCAATGATTGGTATGATATTCTCCCTTTTTTGACTTGACCATCATGTCATCTATATATACTTCCATTGTCTTGCAGAGCCGATCCTTGAACATCCTCATCACCAAGCTTTGATAAGACGCCCCTGCGTTCTTTAGTCCGAAGGGCATGACCCTGTAGCAGTACATTCCTTGGTGGGTGATGAACGTGGTGTTTTTTCCGATCTTCCTCTTCCATGAGGATCTGATTATAGCCTGAGTGAACATCCAAGAAACTTAGAAGCTCATGTCCAGCCGTTGCGTCGATGAGTTGGTCAATGTGAGGCAGCGGGAGCGAGTCCTTTGGGCATGCTTTGTTCAAGTCTGTGAAGTCCACGCACATCCACCATTTCCTATTCTTTTATCTAACCATTACTACGTTGGCAACCCACGTGGGGTACTTTGACTCTCTTATGGAACCGTTTTCCAATAGTTTTTCCACTTCCTCACTTACTGCATCGTTGATTGCGGAATTGAATTTACGTCTGACCTACCTCACCAGGGGGTGGAAGGGGTCGACATTTAATTTGTGTGTGGAGATTTCCTTTGGGATGCCTAACATATATGCATGGTTGGAAGCAAATAAATTCGCGTTAGCTTTTAAGAATTGACTTAATTTACCTAGGCCCTGACGTTTGCAATCAATATAGGCCTTTTTGTTATGGCCGCATGGATCTAATTGAATGGGGTGGTCGAGGTCTTCAATGGTTGATCATGCGGGTTCGACTATGTCAGGATCTTTGATGCTTTCCTCGATCTCGTCGTGCCCCGACCTCGACCCTACTGATTGCTATGCCTCCTTTTCTTTATCCTTCTTTTATTAAGTGGTCGTGTTGTGTAAAGCAATGTGGTAGCATTCCCGGGACATACGCTGCTCTCCTCGTATGCTGAATATTCCCCATGGAGTTGGGAATTTGACTAATTGGTATAAGATGGAGGGGACGACCTTCATGGGATGTATCCACGGTTGCCCCACTATGGCGTTGTACGCGGTGTCTTGGTCCATGATGTGAAATGTTATTTCCAGAGTTACGCCGTCGGCCAAGATGAGGAGTGTAATTTCCCCGGATCTCCGTTCAACTGCATTGTTAAAGCCAGTTAGTGTGATACAGCGCGGTACTATATTATCCTCGAGTTTCATTTGGGTAAGCACTCGGGGATGGATAATACATGTACCGCTCCCGTCATCTATCATAATGCGTTTAACATCAATATCTAAAATTCGTAGAGTAATAACAAGGGCGTCATTATGAGGAAAAGCCAAATTGTCGGCGTCCGACTTGTCCAAGATGATACTTTTTTCGAGTTCGTCATACCGTTCGTGAGTGATAGATCGCTTAAATTTGTGGGTAGTGGTGAAGTTCACGCTTTTGATAGAGGCATCATCGACGGTGATCATATTGATGGTACGAGCTGGTGAGGGTGATTTGGGCGGTCCTTGATGTTCGCGTCCTCTAGCAAATTTGGTTATTCCCGTATTACTTATCATATCTTTAAGGTGTCCTTGTCGTAGCATATTCGTGACTTACTGCCTTAGGGCGATGCAATCTTCCATATTGTGTCCTCGTTCTTGGTAGAACTCACATAGGGCGTCGAATTTTCTGGTGTTAGGGTCCCATCTCATCTTTGGCGGACACTTCACTTTTGGCTCGAGCTTCTCTAGGGCGTAGAATATCTCTGTAAGTGATAAATAAAATTGTGAGCAGATAATAGGGGGTATACCTCTGTCGTTCTGATAGGTTCTCGTCCTTGGTCTGGATGGACCTTCTTCGTAATGGGGGGAGGGGGCGGCGATCGTTCTGATATATGGTTGGTAGCATTTCCTATTAGGTCGCAGAATTGGATGATATCTTCTGGCATTGTCTCTTCGATCCTTTCTTGATTCCGCTTGTACTGAGGTTAGTCGGTGGGTTGGTCCGTTGAGGTCATCCTCATCTGCACAGACTTCGGCACAATAATCATTGTGAATTTCATCCCAAGTGGTTGGGGGATACTTCATCAACCAACTAAACAGTTTTCTCGTTCCCCTTGAACCATCCCTGCTCAGCCTGTTCTGAAAAGCTGCGACTACCATCCCTTTAGACACGTTTGGAAAAGTCATCCTTACTCGGCTAAAATGGGCGAGGAAGTCCCTTAGCACCTCTCCCAGAGATTGTTTAATAGTAAATATGTCATTCACGCTCGCCTCGGCCTTTTTGGCTTCAATGTGGGCCGTTACAAACTTGTCGGCCATTTCTTCAAAGGTCTCAATGGAGCGTGCTGGTAGCTGTGAATACCAGGTTAATGCCCCTCTTGTGAGGGTTTCGTCGAACTTCTTCAGCAAGATGGAAGACACTTGTTCTTTGGCAAGGTTGTTGCCTTTTACGACGATGACGTAATGAGTCACATGATCCTAAGGGTCGGTTGTGCCATTATATATCCTGAGTTAGGGTGGCATTTTAAAGGTTTTTGGTATAGCATGTGGGGTTGCATCATCAGTGTATGGTTGTTCGACGAACCAGCCGACATCCCTCTTCGGCAACAACTTGGGGCGCCCGGTATTTTGTCGACCCTTTCCTCTTGCTCTTTCATTTGATCTCGTAGTGCCTTGTTCTCATTCTCCATTTCTTCCATCCTTTTCAGAATGGCTGCAAGGGCGTTGTCACCTGCACTATCAATGACATTGTGAGTAATACTTGTCGTTGGAGGAAAAGGTTCGTTGCATTGCTTGTCCGCTTGTGGTATCGTACATGTCCTTGTGTTCTCTGTAGTCGTGTCCCAAACGAGTTTGTTGAGGACGCTGGTTAGCATGTCAGTTAGCTACGCTTCGAGTAACTTTTTTATAGGTGGGGGCGTCTCTTCCCCCACAGATGTGGAGGCTCCCTTACCAAGAGATTTTGTGAAATTGCAGTGAGGGGCGGTGACCTATCTCGCCTAAGGAAGGCACTGGGCGTCGCGCCTTCATCTACCGTTTCACAGCTTTCGTTGATGACATTCATGAGGTTGATTGGGAGGTCACTTATTATTCTCGTCCTTTCTTCTCGGTTACCTGCTATGTTGGGATTTGTGCATACAAAGAAAGGAAAACTCGGATTTTCTTGCTTTTGTTTTTTTTTACGTTAGTGACTCGTGACAATTGTAGATCTAGAAGAAACTAAAAACTTTAACTAGGAAATCCTCACAGACTGCGCCAAATTATTTGACAAAAAATGTGACTTTTGGTTCAAATAATTAAATTTATGTGATTATGGATTAAACCTAGTTAATAATAATTTTTCTAGATGTGACTTCTGAAAGAGTGATCAACGTCAAATAGATCTAGTAGAGAGGTGATAACAGTATGCAATAAATATTTCAAAAAGCATGAGCAATAATGTAGCATTTAATAGCAATGAATAAAAATAAATGACATTTAAGTAAATAGGAGGAATGATTCACCCAATAAAGGATGAACTAGATGGTTGTTCTATGTGACAATGAAAAGTGACAAACTAATCCTTAAATTTTTGAATTATTCTTGAAAATGATGAAACAATATGGAATAATATCGACAAGAATTTTGATGAAAAGGTGGTGTTTGTATCTTAGTAAAAGGGAGAGAGAATCTTCTCTCAAAGTCTGTTCTTACAAATAAATATCACATGTTTTATATCATTGTCTCTTTTTCTATTTATATGAGACATATTCCTAATAGTACAAGTGTAGTGAATATCCAATAGAATATTCTCTTAAATATCCTATTTTGAAAACTAGTCGTTACGGCTTCATCAACGGTGCTCGACTTCGACCATTATCAACACCTCGACCACGACTCTCGTTGACTCTTCGGCTATGGGTCTTGCTGCTTCCTGCTCCATCTCGATTAACGACGGCTCGAGAATTCTTTCTTTAGTGTTATCTTATCTTAAATATTCTAGGGAAGATTTTGACACTTATACATGGTTCATGCCGATTCATGTTATATTAGATTGCATTTTAATTGTATTGTATTATTTAACAAATATAATATTGAATAAATTGTATTGCTTGCTATTATTTTTATATACAATAGTTGAAATCATTAGGGGTATATTTAAACTTTTTCGAGAGGAACAAAAGATAAAAATAGTACTACTACTAAATAAGGAGAAGCTCAACAGAGTTAGTCCGTCAAGCGGACACAATAATGAAGCGACGAACCTGACATTGAGAAACAACAGTCAAATTAGGAATATGGTCGAAAAAGGGTAAAACTGTCAAATAAATATATAATATTTTTTATCTCCTCCCTTTTGATTCCCCTTTGACCTTATTGCTTACTTGTTGACTCGAACCCATGACACCAAAGTTGTAGGTCAGAGTGATAATTAGAGGTGTATATGGAACGGATTGGTTCGACTTTTATCTAAACCAAACCAAACCAATTATATCTGTTTGAATATATTCAATTTTGTCGGATTTTTTGGAATTTTCGGGTTTTTGTTTACATGAATATTATTTCAATCTTATTTTGCTAAAATTTTGATAAGTAAATATATGTTTACTAAAAATTGAAAAAATTGACAAATATATGATCTATTAAAATATTTTTATGCGAAAATATTCTTAGTACACGTGATGGTTTTTTTAGCCGTCTAACAATAATTTTTGTTGATGTACTGTCACGACCCAAAATCCCACCTCAGGCGTCGTGATAGCACCTAGTCTCTAAGACTAGGTAAGCCGATTACAATTACATTTCAAGCCTTTATTTTAATTTTTTTAATTAAATAGGTAATCAAAACTAACAGCGGAAACAAATATGAAAATCTCTCAAGACTGGTAGTACTGAGTCACGAACTCTAACTGAATACATGGAATGATCTCGAGGACCGAATATAAAATACTGTTTGATTAAAAATTAACAGTACAATGAAATGAAAAGACTCCAAGGGACTGCGACGACCAAGCAGCTCTACCTTGAATCCTTACGATCCCGCTTTAACTCTGCTCAAGTCTGATATCTCCAATACCTGGCTCTGCACAAAAATGTGCAGAAGTGTAGTATGAGTACACCACGGTCGGTACCCAGTAAATATCAAGACTAACCTCAACGGAGTAGAGACGAGGTACAGTCAAGACACTCACTAGTCTAATAGCCTGTGCAATATAATATACAAAATAATAGAAAATAAATAATAATAAGGGCAACATAAAACAATCAGTGATATGCACAGTAAGACAATAGAATCACCATTAATATCGCTCAACAATTGATAAATATAATTACACCCAGTTAAATCAAGTTCTTCAATTAAATATCTTTCGCATATAATTCTTACGAAAAAACTTCTTTTTCAAATATACTTTCCTCAAATAAATATCTTTCAAATACAATTCTTTCATATAATTCTTTTTGAATAAAAATCCTTCCAAATAAATATTTTGAATATAATTCTTTCAATTAAAAAGTCACCAAGTGACACCTCATTTCATAATCATAGAAATACGGGTCTCAGCCCATTTTCATATTTTTCGTAAACACGGGTCTCAGCCCATTTTCATATTTTTCGTAAACACGGGTCTCAGCCCATTTTTATATTTTCACGACACTTCGTGCCCATAGTTAAATCATCATATTTTCCTGCACCTCGTGTCCACTTTTCATATCACAACTGCATGGACAGTTCACGTGCCAATATTATTATCATTTAATCACAGCACCTCGTGCCCACATTTTGTATCCCAACTGCACGGACAATTCACGTGTCAATATCTTAATTATTTACTCACGGCACCTCGTACCCACATTTTATTTTATAATCCGCCTGGCAATAGCCACACGTTCTCAATTTCAACATAAATTAGATTGTTATCAATTTACCAACAACAAGACAAGTTGCATAAGGTATACAATAAACATAAAATCACAACATCACATGAAAATTACCAACACCACAACTCCACATCATCATATATCGTCCCTGACAATAGCCACCCTTATCGCTCATATTGCCACCCTTATCGCTCTTATATCCACCCTTATCGCTCCTATAGCCACCCTTATCGCTCTGCCCAGACAATATCAATAGCCACCCATATCGCTCTTATTGCCACTCATATCGCTCCTATAGCCACCTTTATCGCTCTGCCCAGACAATATTCCAACAAACACAATAACAGTGACATGCAACCCTTATACCCACATAATATCAACAGTGAAATGCCACCCTTATTTTCCCAAAATAATCACTCACATAACACAATAATTTACTCGGAAAATTATTACGACAACATAACAAAATCAATTCATATCACAATTTGCCCAATGGCTACAATCAAAGTTCCAAAGATAGAACCAAATCAATTAATTTCACAACAATAGCCGAAGTGTCACGATCCAATCTCACCTGTAGATCGTGATGGCGCCCAACACTACAGCTAGGCAAGCCAACTAATAAATTAAGTAAACATTGATAAAATCTAAAACCGAGAAATCCCAAACGCTACCAATGTGTATGCCAAGACCTGGTGTCACAAGTGCATGAGCATCTAGTAGGTGATACAAAATCCCAAATACTGTCTGAAATGAAATAGACAGAATGTAAATATAAGAAAAGACACTGGTAGCTGTAGAACGGCTCGGAAAGGCAGCTCACCACTATGCCTCAGGATGACGTGGATATGTGATGATAGGTCCTCCACTAGTACCTGTCTCAAATCCTACACAAAAAGTGCAGAAAGTGTAGTATGAGTACGTAAACAACATTACGCATTAAGTATCAAGCCTAATCTCGAAGTGGTAGAGACGAGATGGCCGACTTTGACACTTACTATGA
>AWOL01S0011514.1:0-51779 GCA_000715115.1 Nicotiana otophora
ACTCTGAGAATACCTTATGTGAATTTGAAATTGTTCTTCTTACCTTTCTCATACAAAAATGTATAATCCATAGTCAGATAGAATTTCTGCAAGTCCAGTCACCATCAAATGCAAATCTCAGATTTTATCCATACATAAGTCCGGAAATATTCTCACTTGCTATATATAATTCTCAAACCCACTGGAATTTTTTTCTCGGGAGTCACCCACTTTGCTCAAATCTAATTGCACCGCCAAAATGGGCCATAAGGCACGTGCCTCATTAGCACCTCAACACTCAAAGAAGTAACTCTACTTTAACACCACGTATCAAATCCATACTTCATGCGCACTACATCATTCACCCATAACAACTCATTCATCCCACGATTTTCATATACTCATACGTGCAATATAATCCTTAACCAGGAATTTCCTTATTCGAGTCATCCTCGATCTCAACTTCTGCAAGTCATAGCTAACTCACAAGTATGCCTCAGACAAAAATTAAAATTTAATATATAACCATGAAATTAAATCGTCTGCAGCAGGCTCCCCCACTTGGCTCAAAGCCATAAATTTTATCACTCCATAACTCACAATATCCATACTCTACTACTGCCCTGATACTTCCGTCAGTTCAACGAAAAATGCTTCTCAAACTCATTCAACGCCAACCATAAAAATACCCCAAATCGCCCGCTAAGCTCGCAATCCTTCTCTTGACACTCAAGTCAACTTTCTCAGCCAGATTCAAATTCAACTCTCCACACATACGCCCTACTGGCAGAAAAGAAACCATCCACTCACATTACAAGGAACACACCTACGTAGATTACTCTCCAAGATATAACCCACCTCCCTAGCCTCAAATTGGATTCTTGTTATGTATTCTCGCAGCCACAATTCCTATGCAATCACTAAATCTTTCCAAGTCCAAACTTATTAACAAGACACGAGAATTATATCCCAAAATTTAACAATGTAAAAGATCCTTCAAAACATTCGTACTCGAGACTATACGTCACATCAAATCAAAAATAAGCATCCAATGGACTTCCCTTTACACATGAAGGAAAACACTTCTCGTTATGTTCAAATCGTCTTAACACATCCCGCGGTCACATCATACACATCATACCGCTATTTCACCGCTCATCGAGCCATAAATTTCACTGTAGGGTCATCACCGGACATATGAGTCCAATTGTACAAATTACAACTGAAGCTACCGAGCTTAAGCTGCGATCTAAACCTGGTCTCAAGTCCTCCAGACTGGCCCCTTCACCCATACATAGAATACTCATCTCGAACTTCGTTCATGAAATCACAAGCCGGCGATGCACAACTGATACCGAGCACTCTTGTGCGCATATGATTACGTGGAAGGAATTCAAAGAGTTATGTCTCAAGCTGAATCAATCTCGCACAAAAAGGAAAGAAATATGGGAAGTATAAATCCTAAATGCCCTGTAGCCTCTCGAAGATAAGTATGGACGTCATCATACCGATACGCAAAACTCTACTAGACACTTGCTCATGACTCATAGAACCTATGAACCTAAAGCTCTGATACCACCTTGTCACGACCCAAAATCCAACTAGTCGTTATGGCACCTAACCCAACCCGCTAGGTAAGCCAACTTTCAATTATCGAATTCTAATAACAATTGTTAAAGTAATTTAAGTGAATAAACATCTTAATCTTATACATCTCCCAAGAACTGGTAGTACAAATCATGAGCTTCTAAGAATAGAATATACAAAGCGAAAATGAAATAAATACATAGTTTGTTTGAATAATATATAAACAGAGCTTTTATAAATCCAAGGCTATCCTAAACAAGAGGCAGCTACAACAGGAACGCCGGTACATCTTCAAGTCCCACAACCATCGAGCACAGTAACCACAACAGCCAACATCTGCACGCAATGTGCAGAAGTATAGTATCAATACAACCGACCACATGTATTGAGTAAGTAACAAACTTAGCCGTAGGTTGAAAGTAGTGACGAGCTTCCACCAAGGTCGGGTCCATAACCAATAGTCCACCACCGTCCATAATAACAAAGCAAATAATACCAGAAGTAACTCAGAGATAAAATGCTCAGCCAAATCATGATTTCAAAAATAATAGTTCTTCTTTTCAAATACATTAGTGAAAACCCAAATCCTTTGCCGAAGTTGCCAAAAATATGAATAGTTTGAAAACAATAATTTCTCCCAAAATCTTTTCAATAATAAATAAAATATTTTATTTTCCTTCCGGATAACCCGTGTAAAAACAAATGCATCACTATGCCCATCTGTCAAAAATGTGTAAAAAGCATAAATGATGTGATGCAGTACAGCATGAGGAAAAATACATCTCTATGCCTGTATGTCATGTGTCTATGCCAATGCGATGCAATTCAGTGATAAAATCATAAATAACCCCTTGGGTAGAATATCACTCATATACATCCCCTCGGGCAAACGTCACAGTCACTCGTGCCACTCGGGCATGCCTCACAATCACTCTTGCCACTCGGGCATACCTCACAATCACGCATGCCTCCCAGTCACTCAGCACTCGGCACTCGTACTCAGTAGGTACCTACGCTCACTGGGGGTGTGTACAGACTCCGGAGGGGCTCCTTCAGCCCAAGCGCTAATAATCTGCATGGACAACTCACGTGTTGCACGGACAACTCACGTGCTATAATAATAAAGTATGTTGCGGGCGGGCAGCCCCGATTCACACTCATCCTCACAATCAGGCTCTCGGCCGATATCAAACATGCTGCGGCGTGCAGCCCGATCCCATAAATATCCTCACAAATCAGGCCCTCGGCCTCACTCAGTCATAAATCTCTCAAACCACCCGGGCATTTCAGTAAAACAGGGCATTCGGCCCAAAATATTTATATGCATCAAAATAGAGTCATAAAACTGCGTTTTGATGTGCAATGAAATGAATATGACTGAGTATGAATTTTCAATGTACAACAAATAATTCACAGCAATATGACCTTTGTGGATCCCAATAATACAGGCACATAGCCTCAACATGATTTTTAATATGCTTTTCAGCTCAATTTCTTTAACACATAAAACCGCATGGAAAAGCCAAGATTATTTAACTATAAAATTCCATAGAAACAATTATGTCACAATTTCTATAGTGCACGCCCACACGCCCGTTGCCTAGCATGTGCGTCACCTCCCAGCAATTCACAAAATATATATATTCAGAGTTCATACCCTCAACTCCAAGATTAGAAGAGTTACTTACCTCGAACAAGCTGAATCTAATGTCGAGCAAGCTAAACAATGCTCCAGAAATCCCATTATACGCGTATCAACTCCCGAACGGCTCGAATCTACCACAATTAATTTGATTCAGTCCACATAATTCATAAGAATTAATTCCATATCAAAATGCTAATATTTTTCACAAAAATCCGAAATTACGCTCCAACAATCACTCGTGGGGGCCACGTCTCAATATGTGACGAAACTCACAAAATACGACAACCCATCCAATTACAAGTTCAACCATACTAATTTCACTCAAATCCGACTTCAAATCGGTATTCAAACTTGAAAAATTCGTTTTGTGACATTATAGAAATTTCCTTCTATTTCTCTTGAAGATTCAGTAATCTTACACCAAAAATGAAGATGAATTCATGGAATATAATCATAAGGGGGTTAAGAACACTTACCCCAAGTGTGTGAAAAAATTTTCTCTCCAAAATCGCCCAACCCGAGCTCCAAAATGTCCAAAAATGAGAAACAATCTCGTAACCCTCGTTTTAAACACTGCCCAGGCATTTCCGCACCTGCGGTGCTTGGGCTCGCACCTGTGCATCCGCATTTGTGAACAAAAATGCGCGCCTGCGAAAAACAGCCGGCCCTCTAAAATCTCGCATCTTTGGCGCTATTCTCGCATCTGCGGGCTTCGCAGATGCGCATTCCCCTTCGCACCTGCGATCGCCCCACGCCAACGCCTTTGCACCTGCGGTCTCGCAGATGCGGAAAATTCCTCGCACCTATGCAGCTTCGCACCTGCGATCAAAATCTTCGCAGGTGCGATCACACTAGTAGACAGCAGTTCCAGCAGTCTTCCAAATTCAAAATCAATCCGTTAACCATCCGAAACTCACCCGAGGCCCTCGGGTCCCCGTCCGAACATACCAACAAGTTCCATAACATAACACGGACCTACTCGAGGCCTCAAATTATACCTAACAACCTCAAAAATACGAACTACACATGGATTCAAGCCTAATAAATTTTCAAATTTCCAAATTCTACAAACGACGTCGAAACCTTTCAAATCATGTCCGATTGACCTTAAATTTTGCACACAAGTCACATTTCACATTACAGACACCTCGATATCAAAAAGTCAAACCCCCGGTCAAACTTCTCAAAAATTTAACTTTCGGCAATTTAAGCCAAATTCCACTACGGACCTCCAAATAATTTTTCGGACACGCTCCTAAGTATAAAATTATCATACGGAGCTATTGGAATCATCAAAACTCCATTCCGGGGTAGTTTACACATAAGTCGATATTCGGTCACTATTTTAACTTACGCTTTAAACCTTGGTACTAAGTGTTCCAATTCATTCCAAAACCTCATCAGACTCGAACCATTTACCCCAGCAATTCACACAACAACTGTAAAGTACAATTTGAGCAGTAAAGGGGGGAAACAAGGTTGTAATACTCAAAACGATCGGTCGGGTCGTTACAAAACCCATCAGGAATTGTATTAGCTGCCTATCATGTTCAGCTTTGTAGAAGTTTTCCTTGGCACCACAAGTACAATTACAGCTGCACTGGGACCTTTTACTCAAAGTGCTCAATTCTTCCCAAAGCATTTTCAATTTAGTATAGTAGCTGGTGATATCAAGGGTTCCCTAAGATGTATCATTTATTTCTTTTTGGATTTGATACAATCTAGCTCCATTTGTTTGCTCATATTGATCTTCTAACTCAATCCATAACTCCACAGCATCATTCGCATATTCAACACTATCGCAATGTCCTTCGAGAGAGAATTGAGGATCCAAGATGTCACCATATCATCACATCGCTCCCACTGACGGAATATGGGCGAGTGGGGGTGTAGACGCTTGCATTCACCATTTATAAACCCTAGTTTATTTTTAACCGATAACCCTCGCAATACAATGCGCCTCCATGATCGATAACCAACTTCACTTAAAGGAGTTGACACAAGCATAGCACTGGGATTATCCGATGGGTGCAAATACAAAGGATCACTTGGATCGATTCCAGAATTTTCTTGAACTCCGACATTCACTGATGTACTAGCTACATCGCTCAAATCATACACAGCCATGAGTAATTGGAACTAATTATGCTAGTATTACACTGTTAGAAGAAGAAACCCCTATTAAGGCGCTCAAATTAGGGCAAAATGAGACTGACCGTAGGAATCGATCAGATTATGGCAAAATCAAGGAGATAATGAACAGAATAGAGAAGTAGTTGATTGGGATATGATCGTAATGGAATGGTCGTGCTCTGATACCATGTTGATTACACACGCCCTCACCTCACTCAAGCTTGAGACGAGCAACAATGGAGGTCAGTTTGACAGAGAGAGTGCATAACGAAGAGAGAAAGAAAATATCTGGAATGAACCGACCAACCTTATTTGATATCTGTATTAACTATATATACAAACTTTCCTAACTAAATAAATATCTAAAATAGCCTCTTTACAAATTAACTAACTAACCACTTTACAAATATCTAGCCACTTTACATAATTAATCATCTCAACAAATCTTTGCTAAGAACTTTTTTTCTTTAATGGGTTTTATGCGGAACAAATTTAAATAGTTAGTTCAGTAAATACCTAATGGTTATACCGGAAAAAAATTATGATATAGACCGTGTTTGCTTTATACAGTTTTGTTATTTAGGTTTGATGTGGAATATTACTAAATTAACTTTAGGTTTGTTTTATCAATCTTTTTAATTTTTAAATATTATTTTGAATTATTTTATGATAGATGACTCATTTGATTGAGAAGTCGATGGTCAGAATTGATTGGTGTGTGGACGGAACTTTTCACAAGGTAATAAGCTTTACTTTGTGAGATAACATTTTTGTACAACTTTTTCCTCATTCCTCCTCTTATTTTCACACAATAAATATTTTTTAGATCTTGAAAACCAACATTCAAGATGAAATTAGGTATGTGATTCTGTTTTTTCACTTTAAGTTACTATCTAATTCATATGCGTTCTTCTTTATTTTAGATTACGGGTTTAAGTATGTTAGAAATTTTTGATCTTTGGAAGCCAGCACTTCAAGAAATAGTTCTATAGTTCTAGTAAGTATTTACTACTAATTTGCTTTATTTTATGTCCTTCGAATCTCTCTTTTTCAGCCACGTGCTTATTTTTAACAATGTGAATTTCACCTAATTGAAAGTTACGTAGTAGAATCCAGAATGACTGTTGCTCATAAGTTGCACTAAATTCTATGATATTCATTATATTTTATATTTTCATTAAGAGTAACATCACCTTCAAGTAGCATAAAGCCAATCTTCATCTCAAAAAGTTAATTCTACTCATATTTCTGAAACATTCGTAAACATAAATATGTTAAAACTTCATCTCACTTCGTAGTACTTATTTCATCAATATAGGCAATTTTGTAATGAGCGAGTTTCTTCCTCAAGATAAAGTAAATAAAAATGTTTACAAAAATGACTGTACAAAGAAAGCAAGAAAAGTTTTAGTTATTCGAAAGCATTTGTGTGGATTGAAAGAATTACTCTTGAAAGGCAGCTTTCCATTACTTACCAAAATGAGAACCATAAACGCGAGATGTATTTACTTAATTTTAGTTTCATCTTTTCTAAAATCATTGAAGAACATGTATCAAATCATAATATCATAGTTAGGAAGGCGAAACAAGGACAAAAAGAGAGAAAGAAACAAGAAAAAAAGTAGTGATTTAACTATAGTATGACTGATAACACGTGTAAATAAATTGCAAGGCTTAATTTGTTTATATATTTAAAGATCAAAACTTTCTCCTTCTTCGTATTATTAAAATGTTACAACAAGAATCAAGTTTTTATGATTCAATCTCCCAAATCCTTTCACTTGCGCACGTAAGTCTTCCTTGTCCATTTTGTTGTCCATAAGCAACTAAAAAAGTATTAATGATAATAAAATATACATGGTAATGTATGAGTTAGCTACAAAAAGTAGCATTTTTAATTTTATAACTAAGTTGCTCGAATCAACACTATTTTGATAACAAGTATTCATATATTTCACATTAACTATTAGGCGCTTTAATTGTTATACACTTCTAATGTCTACTACTATCTTATCTTTTATTACACTTTTGTTTTTCATCTTTTCCCAGTCCTAAGTATTACGTGCACGGCACGGACGTAGAGACTACTATATATATATATATATATATATATATATATATATATATATATAACAACAACAACAACGACACTCAGTGAAATCTTATAAATGGAGTTTGGGGAGGGTAGTATGTACGCAGACCTTACCCCTACCTTCTGTGGTGGAGCTAGGATTTTAACTAAGGGGAGTCAAAAGTCAAAATTCAAATAAGCAAGAACACACAGAAATCAGGCCTTACCCCTACCTTCTGTGGTGGAGCTAGGATTTTAACTGAGGGGAGTCAAAATTCAAATAAGTAAGAACATACAGAAATCAAGGAGAGTCAGCGTACAATATATACACATAAAATTAAGAATTTAATGTATTTACACGGTGTAATTTTCCGAGGAGTGTCACTTGATTCCCCTTGCCAATGAGTGGCTCCGCCACTACCTAACTTATAAAGATAAAAATATTATTTTCGATAGACTCTCGACTCAAAGAACAGTGATAAAGCAACAAGTAGTAAACAAAGGTGACAATAATATATTATGGTGACGAGCGTGAATGACAAAACAACAATAACAACAACCACAACAACAACAAATACAACATGTAATAATAAAGAACCATGACTAAGATAATACAAAAATAGTCTTAGTACTACCGATAAGCCTAAGAGGAGCACACTACTAACTGTCAACCTACAGCCCTAATCCTATTGTCCATTATTATTTTTTAGAGCCGATAAAATTATATATTTCTCTTAAAATATTTGTCGAGATGCCAAAAAATTTCATTCGTGGAAATTCCAACAAAAGTTATCCATCGAAAAAAGATCATCAACAATCAGGCAAATTCTTGTCGTGCACCATGAAATGAACTCAATCTAATTGTGTGGGACCAATTACGAAAACATTGAGAAAAAGAGAAGAAAATCTAGAACCTATTTATGATAGCATCGATAGCTATTCAGCATTACATTACAATTTACATATTTGTTAGAATCATGTTTTTGGACTGCAGTAACTTTAATAGTTTGTTATATATATCCAGCTATTTTATTTTGCATCCATAATTATTTAGTTGAAGTTTCTGATTTTATAGAGATATTCTAGGCTAGGATTATAATCCTTTTTATTGGTTTTTTGTTACTACAAGTATACTATAAATATAAAGCTCAACAAAGCTTGATAAAACAGTTCATTTTTGCTGTATATATAATCGTCCACTATGTTTCTCTTAGCCTTTTTGTGTTAATTTCCAAGTTCTTCTCTTAGCGGTTCGATGGAGTATGGGGCTAGAGCTGAATCGTCATTAGAGGCCCTACAAAAACGCCATTAATCCGACACTTTAATCAATGAAGGCATTTAATCGATGGAAATATTTCAAAGATATTTTCAAAAGATAAAGTAGCTTAAATTTCAAGAAAATTTATCTTTTCATAATTGATAAACTTGTGCTTTTCACAAGCCGAATATATCGATCAATGATGAAACAATGTTAAAGACATAATTAAAAGTGTGCTAAATTTATATATATTTTTTCATAATTAATAGACTTGTGCTTTTCACAAGCAGAATATATCTATTAATGACGAAATACTATTGAAGACTTAATTAAATAATTAAAAGTGTGCTCTTTTTGACAATTTTAATTATTTTTTAATGAGATGGTCACACAACTCCAATATCATAGCAGGCATATGCCTTGAGTTCAAGTCTCGCTACCACCCATTATCAACCTCACGTGAGAGGGCGTTGTACGATTTCGATCTCCAACAATTTAAATTTTTAGATAAAACTGTCACACAACTCCAACAAATATTAATAGAAAAAAAAACTAAGAAAAGTACACAATGTATCACCAAATATAGAAGATGCACCTGCATTGAGTCCATAGCTTCCATTTCTGATGAGTTGAAGTCACAAAACAAGCTTGCTGCTGACAGTTTCATGGAAAGAAACTAAAAGGAAAATAATTATGGATACATTAGTGTAATTAGAAAACGGGTTAACTGATTTATTTTGGAGTTTTGGCACCATATAATAATAAGAAGATTTTGATCATCTTGTGACTTACATCAATTTGATTTTGCAATGATCTAACATAATTGTCATGACCCAAAATTCAACTAGTCGTGATGACACCTAACCCAACCCGTTAGGTAAGCCAATTACCAACTATCTGATTTCAATGAAATTAACGAGGCAATTAATTAAAAGAAAATATCTAAAACCAATACTTTTTTCCAAGAACTGGTAGTACAAATCATGAGCTTCTAAGAATAGAGTTTACAAAGCGGGTATAAAATAAATACATCATCTGTTTGAAAAGTACATAAACAGACTTTTATGAATCTAAGGCTACCATGAACAAGAGGCAGCTATAACCGGAACGCAGATACATCTTCAAATCCAGCTCCCATCGAACACAACAACATCAGCAGCCAACATCTGCACGCAAGGTGCAGAAGTATAGTATCAATACAACCGACCTCATGTATCGAGTAAGTAACAAACTTAACTTTAGGTTGAAAGCAGTGACGAGCTTTTACTAAGGTCGGGTCCAAAACCAATAGTCCACAACAATATCCAAAAAATAAATCCCATAACAACAAAATTGAGGCAGCACAATGAATAACTCAATAATAAAATGCTCAGTTCGTTCACAGTTCCGAAAAAATAAACATTTTTCTTTTCCAATATAACAGTATAACTCAATTCTTTTCACTAAAATCACCAAAATATGAGTAAGTCTGAAAACTGTTATTTTCCCAAAATCCTTTAAATAATAAATAAGATGTTTTATTTTTCCTTCCGGATAACCCGTGTAAAACAAATGCATCACTATGCCCATCTGTCAAAAATATGTGAGAAATCATGAATGATGTGATGTTGTACAGCATGAGGAAAATACATCTCTATGCTTGTATATCATGTGTGCATGCCAATGCGATGCAACTCAGTAATAAAATTATAAACAGCCCCTCGGGCAGAACATCACTCATATACAGCCCCTCGGGCAAACCTCACAGTCACTCGTGCCACTCGGGCATACCTCACAATCACTCATGCCTCCCAGTCACTCAGCACTCGGCACTCGGGACTCGCACTCAGTAGGTACCTGCGCTCACTGGGGGTGTGTACAGACTCCGGAGGGGCTCCTTCAGCCCAAGTGCTATAATCTTCATGGACATCTCACATGCTATAATATCATATTAGAATCCGCACTGACAACTCACGTGCCATAATAATAAAGTATGCTGCAGGCGGGTAGCCCCGATCCACACTCATCCTCACAATCAGGCCCCCGTCCTCACTCAGTCATCAATCTCTCCAGTCTCTCGGGCTCACAATGTCATGAAAAATAGCCCAACAACAATGATATGATGCATCAACAATAAATAAGAGAGACTGAGGCATGATATGAAATGAATAAACATGACTGAGTGAACAATTACAATTTGAACATATTATTCAACCACAAAAATGACTCCAATGGATACCATCAATAACAACATATGCCTAAGCATGATTTTTAATACGAGTCTCAGCTCAATTTTCTCTAACACGTAGAGAATGTACGGATATCAACAGATTATTCAACTATATAATCCCATGGAATTTGACCAAGTCACAATTCCTACGGTGCACGCCCACACGCCCGTCACCTAGCATGTGTGTCACTTCCAAATAATTCACATAATACGTATATTCAGGGTTCATACCCTCAGCTCCAAGATTAGAAGAGTTACTTATCTCGAATAAGCTGAATCCAATGTCGAGCAAACTAAACAATGCTTCCATAAATTCCATTCTGCGTGTAACAACTTCCGAACGGCTCGAATCTAGTCACAATTAATTTGATTCAGTCACCCCAAATTATAGGAATTTATTCCATATCAAAATACTAATTTTTTCACAAAATCCGAAATTACACTTAAAAGTTGCTCGTGGGGCCCACATCTCAGAACCTGACAAAAGTTACAAAATATGAATGTCCATCCAACCACGAGTCCAACCATATAAATTTTACCAAATTCCGACATCAACTCGACCTTCAAATCTTCAATTAAAGTTATTAAAGATTTTTACCATTTTCAACCCAATCTTTACCCATTTGAACTCAAGACTCTTTCCATAAACCTTATTGATACGTATAAATAATACTCTTACACCCAAGAATCATGCTCTTAATCACCCATAATTACCCAAACTCGAAATTGAAGATTAGGGGTTAGAACCTTACCTCTTTAATGAAGAACTTGAGGGATTTCTTGTTGGATTTCAAGGCTTGGACAAGAATTTAATGAACAACACTTCATCTACTTCCTCTCTCTAGAACACTCTCATTTCTCTCTAAAATCATCAGATAATTGCCCTAAAATAAGCCCCAAAGCTTATTTATCAAAATGGGGTCAAGTTATGAAAATAGAAAAATTAACCCTCCGAAAGCAGATTTGTGGTCGCATAATGGACCGCAGAATGGGTATGCGGGCCGCAAAATTGATCGCAAAATCAGTGCCCAGAACTGGACTCTTCTGGTCCATTCTGCGACCAGTTTGCGGTCGCAGAAGCAGTTTTGCGATCGCAGAATTGGTCGCAGAATTGCATTTTTCCAGTCTTTGGTAATTTGGTCATAACTTCTTGTAGGAATGTCCAAATGACGAACGGTTTGAAGCGTTAGAAACTAGACTCAAAGATCTTTCATTTGATAGGTAATACACCATATAACACTTCGAATCATGTCCGATTGGCCTCAAATTTTGCATACAAGTCATAAATGACATAATGAAGCTATTCCAATTTCCATAATCGGATTCCAACATAAATATCAAAAAGTCACCCCCCCCCCCCCGGGTCAAACTTTCCAAAAATTTAACTTTCGGCATTTCAAGCCTAATTCCACTACGGACCTCCAAATAATTTTTCGGACATGTTCCTAAGTCCAAAATTACCATACGGAGCTATTGGAATCATCAAAACTCCATTCCGGGGTCGTTTACATATAAGTCGACATTCGGTCACTATTTTAACTTAAGTTTTCAATTATGAGACTAAGTGTCTCATTTCACTCTGAAATCCTTCCGGACCGGAACCAACTAACCCGATAAATCATAAATAAACTGTAAGGTATAAATTGAGCAGTAAATTGGGGAACAGGGTTGTGATACTCAAAACGACCGGTCGGGTCATTACATTCTCCCCCACTTAAATATACGTTCGTCCTCGAACGTGCCAAGAGTTGTTCTTAACCTTCAAATCTCTATTCCACCTTACCACGCACATACCCGGGGGTGATCCCACGTTACCCTATTCTATATAGACTTGACAACACAATACAACTAAAAATCCTTAATTTAACCTTAGCCCAAAAATCTTGGAATTCAATTTCCAACCTTTAGAATTTCTTTTCAAGACACGAATCTTACATTTATACACTGTATAAGCCTGAACAAGCTGTAACCAGCCATAACCATAATCCCAGATATAATCACATAACATACTACACAAATCGCATACTCGTAGCACTATTTCTGACCACAGTAACTACTCAAAACCAACCAAGTACTAGTATAAAACCCCGCATTCAACAGAACCTCATTCTGAAACCTTTGTACACTACCAATGATGAAATAAACAATCAAAAACTCATAACCACTCATCAGATATATTAGCCATGGAGCTCTCTCGCCCCATCCAGAAGCATAATCCTCTCTTAAGCCGACTTTCAATATTATCCTCCCGAATATACCATAATCAAGCCTGATAATACTCATTCTAGGTCCAATGACCTTATATTATTAAACACAACTATCCCACAAACACGCCACATCAATGTAACTCAAGCCACAACTGCGCAATATGTGTACCCAAATATGGGAGATGTCTCAAGGAAGAGAATCGTATTGCAAGTTCAACAAACACCACCACAACCGCAATGTTACAACCAACTCCTCAAATTTCATGAAGAGTATAACCGTAGGTGCATGTGCACAATTGTAGAGGAAGGAAATTAATAGAACAGATAAATTATTACAGAAATAGAATTCCCACACACGGCACGGACAACTCACGTGACAATAATATGAATCGCCCGGCATGGTCACGGGCCTCTAGTCCCCGTATATCATACAGGAGCAATTAAACAAGTACACTTGTATATAATAATGAAAAAAGATTATCATACTCCTGGACTGGTATAAATGCCATAGTGTAAGCATGTGCAATGTCCGCTATCACACTTCAAATCGGTAATTTAACGCAGAAATAGTAACTACCCCGTTTATTCAGAGAATTAGCCTCTTTGTAACCACAAGTGTAGCCCTGATAGTTCTCAACAAAGGTAAGAACACAAGAAACGTTATAACTTTATGCTTAATAGTCAACTCTAGGAAAATCATAGCCTAAGCATTCTTTCGAGTATAAATACCTGTCTCAATACCCGTACATTTGCTCAAACCTCACATATATGCACACTTATAGCGCATAGCTATCACAATTAATTAACGCAACTAGTGCATCAACTGAGTTAAAATAAAATACTCACCTCAAATAGGCCATAACCCGAAACAATATACTTCTAAGAACTCTCAGTTTCCAAATTCATCAAACACATAAATCACCGTAACTGATCCCAACTCCAGCACTAAAATGACTAGCCCATCTTCCATTCACGATAATCCCATGAGGAATACTTTCATAATTCTTCCGTGCCACATAGCAATAATTTGAATATCAACAGTCTATCAACCAGGTGAGTAATGCAATACCGATGAACATCCGTAAGTCAAAACACAACGCGCCTTCTGAAATGCGCACCTTCTCAGGAATTATCAAGCAGTTATAACACTCATCGAAATATCTGAAACTGACCATGCTGTCCAACATTCGTTATCTACTCTTCAAGACTGAACTATCACTCTATACATGTAAATCCTAATCCCGCACAACACACCACATCTATTATGCTATCATGTGAAAAGCACAAGAATCTTATTATCAACTTTGAGTCACCAACAATTTACATACCATATTAGTTAGAAATTGTTCTCTTGCTTCTTTCCAGGAGGAAATCACAATACATAATACGTTCTCCACACCGATAGAAAAGTATCCGATTCAAACCATGGTAGAAACCATCATGAACACTTTGAAATCCATCTGCACATAACCAAGCTATTAGAACTAAATTCCTCTAACTCGACCAAACCATGTAGGTCACCAAAACCCAAGAATATTGCCACCAAAATATCTGTAAAGTCTTATCGCGTCGTAATTACCCAAAGGACCCATCCTACCATTACCATACTGGCCCAGCCTACTACCCAGTTGTCCTATTTCTCCGAGTCCCTTCCGTATTTGCCTTCCGATTGATACTTCTCCTTGCTAAAACGTCATGATCTTTAGCCACACTCACCCCACTAACCTTAGCATAGAACCACAACACCCTACGGTCCTTAAGCAACTGTGTTCTTCTTAAGCACCTCCACAAATACCACAACTGTAACACTCACTTTGAAAATACCTTATGTGAATTTAAAATTGTTCTTCTTACCCTCATTATACCGAAACATAGAGTCCCTAGTCATACAGAATTCCCGCAAGTCCAGTCGCCATTAAATGCGAATCTTAGATTTTATCCATACCCAAGTCCGGAAATATTCTCAATTGCTATATATGATCCTCGAACCTATTGGACTTTCTCGAGAGTCTCCCCCTTTGTTCAAATCCAAATTACACCGCCCAAATGGGGCAAGAGACACCTGCCCCAATAGCACAACAACACTCAAAGAATTAAATCTACTTTTTAATACCACCGATCAATTTCATACTCTGTGGGCACTATATCATTCACAAATAACAACTCACTCATCCCACGATTTTTTTTTATATATACTCATAAAGCGCAATATAACTCGTATCCAGAAATTTCCTTACTAGAGTCATTCTCGAACTCCACCTCTGTAAGTCATCACTGATTCCCAAGTAAACCTCAGACAAAAACAAAAAAATTGACACATACCCATGAACTGATTTGTCCATAGAAAACTCCCTCACTTGGCTCAAAGCCTTAGATTAAAACACTTCATAACTCACAATACACATACTTATTTACTGTCATAATACTGCAGTCAGTCCAACAAAAATTCTTTTCAAGCTCATGCAACACCAATCATTAAATACGTCAATCGTCTTCTAAGATCGCATTCACTCTCTCAACACTCAAGTCAACTTTCTCAACCAGATTCAAATTCATATCTCAACACATACACTCCGCTGGTAGCAAAGAAACTCTCCATTCATATTATAAAGAACACACCTACGTAGATTTCTTCGCAGGAGATAACCCACCTCCTTAGCCTCAAATTGGTATCTTGTTATACCCTTTCGCAATTATAATTACTATGAAATCACTTAATCTTTCTGAGTCCAAACTCATTTACCAGACCTGAGAATTTAATTGAAAGATCCTTCAAAATATTCATACTCGAGACTGTACGTCACATCAAATCGAAAATCAAGCACTCCCGATGGCATTTCCTCTACATTTTAAGGAAACAATTCTCGTCATGTTCAAATCGTCTTAACACATCCTGCGGTCACATCATGCCCATTACACAGCCATTCTACCGCTCATCGAGCCACAAATTCCATTCGTAGGGTCATTACCGGACATATGAGTCCAATTGTACAAGTTACAACTGAAACTACCGAGCTTAAGCTGTGGTCTAACCATGGCCTCAAGTCCTCCAAACTGGCCCATCACAAAAACACAGAATACTCACATGGAACCTCATCCATGGAATCACAAGCCGGCGATGCACAGTTGATACCGAGCGCTCATGTGCGCATATGAATATGTGGAAGGAATTCAAAGAGTTATGTCTCAAGCTGAATCAATTATGCACGATAAAGAAGGAAAGATGGGAAGTATATATCTTAATGCCTTGAGCCTCTCGAAGATAAGTATGGACGTCATCATACCGATCTGCAAGACTCTACTAGACACTTGCTCATGAGGTGTCCCCCAAAATCCAACTACTCGTGATGGAACCTAACCCAACCCGTTAGGTAAGCCAATTACCAACTACCTGATTTCAATGAAATTAACAAGGTAATTAATTAAAAGAAAATATATAAAACTAATACTTTTTCCCAAGAACTGGTAGTACAAATCATGAGCTTCTAAGAATAGAATTTACAAAGCGGGTATGAAATAAATACATCATCTGTTTGAAAAGTACATAAACAGACTTTTATGAATCTAAGGCTACCATGAACAAGAGGCAGCTATAACCGGAATGCAGATACATCTTCAAATCCATCTCCCATCGAACACAGCAACATCAGCAGCCAACATCTGCACGCAAGGTGCAGAAGTGTAGTATCAGTACAACCGACCCAATGTATCGAGTAAGTAACAAATCTAACCTTAGGTTGAAAGCAATGATGAGCATTTACCAAGGTCGGGTCCAAAACTAATTGTCCACAACAATATCTAGAAAACAAATCTCATAACAACAAAATTGAGGCAGCACAATGAATAACTCAATAATAAAATGCTCAGTTCGTTCACAGTTCCGAAAAAATAAACATTTTTCTTTTCAAATATAATAGTATAACTCAATTCTTTTCACTAAAATCACCAAAATATGAGTAAGTCTGAAAACTGTGATTTTCCCAAAATGCTTTCAATAAAAAATAAAATATTTCATTTTTCCTTTCGGATAACCCGTGTAAAACAAATACATCACTATGTCCATCTATCAAAAATGTGTGAGAAATCGTGAATGATGTGATGTTATACAGCATGAGGAAAATACATCTCTATGCATGTATGTCATGTGTGCATGCCAATGCGATGCAACTCAGTGATAAAATCATAAACAGCCCCCCGGGCAGAACATCACTCATTTACAGCCCCTCGGGCAAACCTCATAGTCACTCATGCCACTCGGGCATACCTCACAATCACTCATACCTCCCAGTCACTCAGCACTCGGCACTTGGCACTCGCACTCAGTAGGTACATGCACTCACTAAGGTGTGTACAGACTCCGGAGGGGCTCCTTCAGCCCAAGCGCTATAATCTGCACGGACAACTTAAGTGCTATAATATCATATCAGAATCTGTATACACAACTCACGTGCCATAATAATAAAGTATGCTACATGCGGGCAGCCCCGATCCACACTCATCCTCACAATCAGGCCCTCGGTCTCACTTAGTCATCAATCTCTTCAGTCTCTCGGGCTTACAATGTCATGAAAAATAGCCCTACAATAATGATATGATACATCAACAATAAATAAGAGAGACTGAGGTATGATATGAAATGAATAAACATGACTGACTGAAGTAGATCCTAAATAAGGTACAACTCTAATAATGGAAGTAGATCCTATAATTGACACTAATAACCGCCTTGATTTGATCTATTCTGGGATTCCCGCCTTGATATTCTATCGTTTACTGATATCTCGCTATCCAGTTTCTACGCCTTATCCGAAGTCAATCATGCTCGGTCTTGATTGTTGTTGGCCTCGATCTCAATGAATCGCTTCGATCTCTAGGTTTGATGTTTTATCTTCTAGCTCGAGCCTGATATGTTATAAGGTTACCCTCGAGGCAACTCCCCTACCAACGAAATTGAATATGATCGATTTCGACCGTATACAGATAGTCCCCTCATTTTTTGGAGTGTGATGAGAAGAAATGAATTTGAGACTTTGATTCAATACCTCGATCAATTATGACATCAACATCGTGTCGTAAACGACAGAAGCGATTGAAGCATCGCGTCCGCACAGTTCCCAAGGTCTTTATTTAATGCCAGCTGATGGTCGGCCACTAGTGCTTTCAAACCGTCAAAATAGCTATTATAAATAGACTACCTTCATAATCTTCTCGTACTTTACTTTCAAACTTCTTCTAATCTTCAAAAGCTATTCTATTCTCTTCAAATTTATCAACTTTGCTGGTTTCCGTTTGCCAATCTCTTATTAAAACACAAATTCTGCCTTCTTCTTCCTTAAACCTCATATAGCAATGGCAAAAGCATCAAAGATCGTTCCCCAAGAAGAAAAGGCCTCCTCATCGCGGTCGGCCGGTGACAAAACACCGGCGGAGCCACGTATCGAAGAGTGCATCCCCGGGCCATGTGAACTTACTTCCGACTTTAAAGTCGATAAACCCTCTTCGGTTCCTAGCCGATGCGAGCCCATGTCTAGATACATATGTTCGATATCGGAAGGCGATCTTGAACAGGTGAAAAAACACAGCCACTGGGATAATGAAGAGGCGGTGATTCCTACCCCCGAGGAGGACATCACCACTCATGTGAAAGGGTTCTAAAGTGTGTATATTTACCCTTTCACAGTGGGTTCCGTCGACCCTGTCATAATTGACTTCTGCCGCCAATACCGGGTAACCCTAGGCCAGATCTACCTCTCTTTTTGGTGCATTGTTATTTTGCTCAGATTCTTCTCGAGCAAGGTCTAGGGGATGTCTTTCACCCTCGACCATCTCATTAGGCTATATAGCCCCAGTCTTTATCGGGGAGGACTGATAAGGCTTCAGCGCCGGGCCACGAAGGTGATGTTCTCGAGCATAGACGAGGACAAGGACCGAGGATGGATGGATCGATTTGTTTGAGTCAAGACCTCCAACTAATCCTCGCCGATAAGATGCCATTCCCCGAAGAATGGAACATGACGCGTAAGTAAAACCTCACCAATAATGTTTGATTACTTGTTATGTTTCCTTTACCTCTTCTCATCTATATTTTTCTTTATGGTGCAGCTTCCCTCTGGTTTCCTGGTGCAGTCCCGGACCTTGCAGGTTGGGTTCGACAACTGGTTTAAACCTCTTCGTATGCTGAGCGCTCATGGCTCGATTTGGCCAAGGGTCGATGGGAGGCCAAAAATCATGATAAGTTCCCCTGTCTGAGTTTGATGCTTTCCTATGAACTACTTTTTTTAACTCAATTTCTTCTCATACAGATCTCGGAGACAACGCCGCCTCCCCTCGGGGAAGAGGAGACCCCGAAGCCGACCAAAGACAAGAAAAGGAGAAGGGCCTCGCCTCTAGATACCCCGAAGCCCAGGAAAAATAGGGCTTGAAAATCGAAGACTGATCTCGACGTTCTGCCTGCCGATGTAATCTAAGCACTACGATATGAATACGAGGGGGAAGAAGATGCCGACTGCATGTTGGTAGCTCGGAAGAAAGGAGGCATCGAAGCTTCGAGAACTACTGAGCCGGTGACGGTCGAGGAGGTTTAGCCGCAGACCGAGATGATCTCGGAGGAAGGTCCGAGCAGAGTCCTCGAGTCATCGGGCGTTGGTGGTGCCTCTTTCCGTGCTGAGCAACCAGCGGGTGTGCCCGAAGGGTCTAGTTCTGAAGCCCTTCAAAGAGAAGAGAATGTCCCAAGTGACTTGCTTGAGGCAATTAACATTGATGATTCGCCGCTCGGCCCCACGTTTTCTGAGGGGCAGTTTCGGGATGCCCGATCCATGGGGACCCCCGAGGGAGATGATATATATCGCAGGGGGGTCGATGATGTTCCCAGCCTGGACACATCACTCATTTTTTATGAGGTTCAGCGGATTCTGAACCGAGTGAGTTTTAGCCCATTTTACCATGTTTGTGTTCTTATCCCTCTAAGTCTGATTTTTTTTCTTACTGTACAGGCTACGGCGCTCCATCGGGAAGCGTCCTCTAAATATCGAGCTGAGCTGGCCCGATGTGAGGATGATCTCAAAAAGCTTATAGAGGAGAGAGACACCCTCAAACTCCTCTATGTGCGTAAAGAGGAGGAGATCATGAGTATTCGAGCCGAGCTGACAAGAGCTCATCCAGATCAGACCGAGCTCATTGAACAGTTAATGTGTATTTTTGGGAGCTTGTTATGTATTATTAACTTGATATTGGCGACTAACACTTTAATCCTGCAGGTTCAGCAGAAGGCCGAATTGGTTGAGCAGCATCGTGAGGAGGCCAAGATGAAAGAGGTAGAGACTTTGGGGTAGAAGCAGAACATGGACCGTCTTGCCTCGGAGAAATATGCGGTTCGGACCCAGCTGTCATCGGTTGAGTGTCAACTCCAAAGTGTGAAGGAGGAGAGCTTGGACCGAGCCCAGAAGGTTGAAGAGCTTGAGACTCGGTTGGCCATTGATCTTGCAAGGGCCACTTCCAAGGCAGAAGCTCTCGTGACCTCCTACCGGGCCGTCGCTGAAGCCGCTAACACTCGGGCAAAGGAAATTTCTGACGCTGCTGAGGTTAGATTTTCCCGTGATGTCGAGCATGCTAGGCGCCAGTCTCGAAGAGAGACTCTTGAGGATGTACATGCTCGCGGCTTCAACCTTACGGCTAATATCGAGAATGCGAAGGTTTTGGAGGACGAGGCTGGAGCTTTGCTTTCCGATGATGAAGACTCTGCGAGTGGATCCGAGAGCGGAGGAGATAGAGATAAAGCTCTCGAAGATGCGGCTCCCGAGGCAAACTAGGCATTTAGGATTTTTTTTCTCCCTTTTTTTGTTTTTCCGTGTAAGACCCTGTGTGGTCTTTGTAAATACTTTGCATATAGGAAAGATTCTTTTTCTTTCCGTTTTGTCACCTATTTATGATTTGTGATAAATTCTATTTTGCCTTTGCCTTGTGAAAACTTTGTTGCAATATGTTCGGGATTTTGATTTTGGATGGCTTGATCAAAGTCGTAATTGTATTGTTCTTATAGCCGAGTTCGAGTAGGTTTCGAACTCACAACAACAAACCCCTTAAGATTTTATATCAAATAATGATGAATCCTCGAGTTATGTTCAAGTCAATTTTATTTGAGCTCTAAATAGTGGAACCCTTAGGTCCGAATTGAGTGAGAACAAAATCTTGAACTCTAAGTGTATTGGCCCTTGGGCTCTTTAGATTGGGCCGATATGGCCTCTAAAAGATGGCTACTTTTTCCCTTTTTCGGCTTAGAAGATTTATTAAAAATTTTTTTATGCCTTAACACGTATTCTTTACCCATTGGATTTTTTGAGGGTTCGATGTCGATTGAAATCCCTTTGCTTTTTATGCCTCAACACGTTTGTGTTAAGATAATTTGATACCTCTTAAGGTTTTTCGAGGGTTGATTTCATCAAAGCCCTTTTGCCGAGGGTAGCCTTTTTTAACCGATTTTGCAAAGAATTCGAAGGCCTATTTTTATTGCGAGATTCAGACGTCTCCGAGACGCCTTAGTTTGGTCGTAGCCTTTGAGTATACCTATTGGGCTTATTTCCCAATAACACTTCGAACTTGTTCGAAGTGTTAGTCCTCGAGAGCGATTCCCTCGACCTATAGATCGAGGGGTGCCTCTTTGAGGTATAGTTTAGATTACTCGAATATGTCCATCATTGATGGCAGTCCCCGAGTGTACGAGGTATATTTGCACTTGGCCCTTGAGCCATTTCTCACAAAATCATATGTATGAAGCTTGTATAGCAGAAAATTTTCTTTGAGACACAAGATGTTTGATATAAAAAAATGCTTCTTTATATAATCTATACATGCGTACATGTTTTTCCATCGTGGCTCGACTAATCTATACGGACATGGTTCAGTCGACCGTTTGGCCCATTACAAAGTTTTCCTATCGAGACCCTTTGACACGAAGTAATTTCCTCGATAGTGTAACATCCGGGGGTGATGCCCCCTAGTATTCGAGGTTGATTGTAAAGAAGCTTTGGATACTGTTAAATTGTCCCCATGTAGCACATAATTGTTGCCTCGTTAAAAACCTTGCCGGAAAAACCCATTTGGGACAAAACCCGATCTAAGGGAAAAAGAGTGCAACGCGTGCTTTAAAACCTGAGATCTCGATGTATTCTATCGAACACATGAAGTGAGTTAGTGTCGAATATATAAATGAAAATAAAAAGGGATAAAGTCATACCTTAGCAATAGTATCGTTTGAGAAGCGATATGTTCCAATTATTTGGCAGTTGTTCGCCGTCCATCGTGCTGAGCTTATAAGATCCCTTTCTGACGATGTCAAGGACTTGGTAGGGTCCCTCACAATTTGGGCCGAGTTTCCCTTCATTAGGATCTCGAGTGTTGAAGGTGACTTTCTTTAGGACTAAGTCTTCAACTCTGAAGTGGCGAAGGTTGGTTCTCCTATTGTAGTATCTTTCGATTCGTTACTTTTGTGCAGCCATTCGAACGAGTGCGGCTTCTCGTTTTTCATCCAATAATTCGAGACTAGTATTCATAGCCTCATGATTTGACTCTTCTATTGTATGTCGAAACCTGGCACTGGGTTCCCCGACTTCGATTGGAATCAAGGCTTCGGAGCCATACACTAAGGAGAATTGGGTTGCCCCCATATTGGATTTTGATGTTGTTCGATAAGCCCAAAGGACTTCAGGTAAAATTTCTCTCCATTTACCCTTAGCGTCGTTCAACCTTTTCTTTAGGTTTTGAATGATAGTCTTGTTCATCGATTCGGCCTGTCCGTTCCCACTAGGGTGATACGGCGTTGATAATATCCTTTTTATTTTGTGGTCTTCGAGGAATTTCGTCACTTTGCTGTTGATAAATTGTTTTCCATTGTCACACACTACTTCGGCGGGTATCCCAAATCGACATACGATGTGATCCTAGATGAAGTCTATAACCTCTTTCTCTCTCACTTTCTCGAACGCCTGTGCTTCAACCCATTTTGGAGAAATAGTCAGTCATAAATAAAATGAATTTAGCTTTACCTGGTGCCGATGGAAGAGGGCCGACGATATCCATCCCCCATTTCATGAATGGTCATGGGGATAAGACTGAATGAAGTTGTTCTCCGGGCTAATGGATCATCGGTGCAAATCTTTGAATTTTATCACATTTTCGAACAAACTCCTTGGTGTTCCTTTCGTAAAACATAATCGGTGTCTCCTGGTCCTAAGCATACTGCCAATGGTCCATCGAATGTCCTTTTGTACAATGTTCCATCTTCAGCCAATATGAATCAAGCATCTTTGGTTCGTAGGGCCCTCGACTCTTTAGGGTCCAATGGGAGCTTTCCGTTCTTCAAATATTGAATATATTTATTCCTCCAATCCCAGGTTAAGCTTGTAGAGTTTATCTCGGCATGACCTTCCTCGACCGATGACCCCAAATTTGCAAGCACATCGGCCTCACTGTTTTGTTCTCAAGGTACATGCCGTAAAGTCCATTCCTTGAAACTGTACAAGGTTACCTGCAGCTTGTCCAAATACCTTTGCATTCTATCCTCTCGAACTTCAAAGGTTTTGTTTGCTTGGTTCACCGCCAGTAAAGAGTCACACTTGGCTTCAATGACTTCTGCTCCCAAGCTTTTAGCTAAATCGAGACCTGCAATCATGGCCTCGTACTCGACCTCATTATTAGTCAACCTAGACGTTTTGATAGATTGCCTAATAGTGCTACCCGTGGGCGGCTTCAAAACGATGCCTAGCCCGGACCCTTTCACATTTGAAGCACCATCTGTGAAGAGGGTCCATACCCCCGATGATATACCTGATTTTAACAAGAGTTCCTTTTCAACTTCGGGCACGAGGGTTGTCGTGAAATTGGCCACGAAGTCCGCTAAAATTTGAGACTTGATGGCCGTCCGGGGATGATATTCGATATCGTACCCACTGAGTTCGACGGCCCATTTGGCCAATCGACCCTATAGTTCGGGCTTGTGCAAAATATTACGAAGGGGGTAAGTAGTTAATACGCATATGGGGTGACATTGAAAGTATGGTCTTAACTTTCTAGAGCCGCTTATCAGTGTAAGTGCCAATTTCTCTAAGTGCGGATATCTAATTTTTGCTTCCCCTAAGGTTCGACTCACATAATAAACGGTAAATTGCGTATCTTGCTCTTCTCGAACTAGGACACCACTTACCGCGATTTTCGATACTGCCAAGTACAAGTAAAGTTTCTTATCTACCTTTTGAGTGTGAAGCAGCGGTGGGCTCGATAGGTATCGCTTCAAATCCTCCAATGCCTATTGGCATTCCGGGGTCCAGGTGAAATCGTTCTTCTTTTTGAGTAGAGAGAAAAATCTGTGACTTCGATCCGAAGACCTCGAAACGAATTGGCCTAAAGCATTTATCCATCCAGTTAGTCTCTGCACGGCTTTTACACTGTCCACGACGGTGATATCTTCGATGGTTTTAATTTTATCGGGGTTGATTTTGATCCCCCGAATCGATACCATGAAGCCAAGGAACTTGCCCGAACCGACCCCGAAAGAACATTTCTCGGGGTTGAGCTTCATGTTGTATTTTCTTAAAATCTCGAACGTTTCCTGCAAATGAGCCAAATGGTCCTCTGCGCGCAGGGACTTAACTAGCATGTCATCAATATAAACTTCCATTGATTTACCTATTTGTTCTCCGAACATTTTATTTACTAGGCGTTGGTAAGTAGCTCCTGCAGTTTTTAGCCCGAAGGGCATTACATTATAACAATATGTTCCATATTTGGTGATAAATGATGTCTTTTCTTGGTCTTCCGGGTTCATTTGGATTTGATTGTACCCGGAATAGGCATCGAGAAAAGTAAGGATCTCGTGGCCGGCCGTGGCATCGATCATGCGATCGATGTTAGGCAGTGGAAAAGAATCTTTGGGGCACGCCTTGTTTAAATCCTTATAATCTACACACATTCTAAGTTTGTTCCCTTTTTTAGGGACTACAACTATATTGGCTAACCATTCGGCATATTTTACCTCCCGAATGGACCCTATCTTGAGAAGTTTAGTTACCTCGTCCTTTATGAATGCATGTTTTACCTCAGACTGGGGTCTTCTCTTTTGCTTCATCGGCTTGAACGTAGGGCCCAGGCTTAGCCGATGCATCATTATCTCCGGTGGGATCCTTGTCATGTCTAAATGGGACCAAGCAAAGCAATCTAGGTTATCAATAAGAAATTGAATAAGATTTTTCCTAAGTTCGGGGGTTAATCCCGTTCCTAGGTATACCTTTCTCTCGGGTAGGTACTCGATCAATATAACCTGTTCCAGCTCTTCGACCGTTGATTTGGTGGCGTCAGAATCTTCGGAAATAATAAATGTTCGAGGGGTCAGCAAAATCCTCTAATTCTTCTTCTATCTCATGCTTCCCTTATTCGGTCGAGGCTGGTGGTTATGATTGCTATTTGACTTCCTGTTTATCTTTGATGCTCGACCTTTCCGAGGTTGATAGTGTCGATATCGATGTTATCTCATCGACCGCAAACATTTTCTTTGCAGCATGTTGCTCCCCGTATACTATTTTTACACCGTCCGACGTTGGGAATTTTATCATTTAGTGGAGAATTGAAGGGACTGTCCTCATATTGTGGATCCAAGGCCTTCCGAGTAGGGCATTATACCTTATGTCGCCCTCGATTACGTGGAACCTGGTATCTTGAATGTTTCCGGCCACGTTCACCGGTAGAATAATCTCCTCTTTAATTGTTTCACTTTTTAATGTTGAAGCCGTTTAAGATCCGAGCTGCGGGCACGATTTAATTTTGTAAGCCGAGCTGTTCCACAACCCTCGATCGGATGATATTCGCCGAGCTACCTGGATCCACTAAAACATGCCTAACTTGAACTCTATTTAATAAGATAGAAATTACCAAAGCGTCATTGTGGGGCTGAGAAATGCCTTCTGCTTCCTCATCATTGAATGATAAAGTGCCTTTGGGCACATAATCTCGGGTTCGTTTTTCTCTAGTGATTGATACCTTAGTGCGTTTGAATATGGGTCTATGTGGAATGTCGATCCCACCGACGATCATATGAATGACATATTGGTGTTCCTCCTGTTCATTTTTCCTGTTGGCGTCCCTTTCTCTGAAATGATTCTTGGCTTGATCGCTGAGGAACTCTCGGAGGTGGCCTTCATTGAATAGTCGGGCTACCTCCTCCCTTAATTGCCTGCAATCCTTGGTCTTGTGACCATGCGTGCTATGATACTTGCACATCAAATTTGGGTTTCTCTCGGAAGGATCAGTTTGTATGGATCTGGGCCACTTAGTATCTTTGATCCTTCCGATTACCGATACAATGTCCGATGCATCGATGCTAAAGTTATATTCCGATAACCGAGGTGCTTCGGTGGGATCGACATACTTGTCAAAACCACTTTTGCTCATAAGTCCCCAAGAATTCTGTCCTTGATCACTTCTTTGATCGTTCTGGGTGGAATTGCGTCATGAACCATTGTATCTTCGATCTACGGTATATGGTCGATATCGGTCTCTGTTCAACTTTGGTTCCCTGTCAACGTCCCTTGGGTTTTTAACTGCCGATCGTTTGGATGTACTGAACCAGAAGGATCTCCTAATTGATCGTCCTCGACCCTGATCTTCGATTGATATCAATTGTGTACATCTGCCCAAGTTACAGCTGGATACTCGATCAAATTTTGTTTCAACTGACGTGATGCTACCGAACTCTGATCGTTAAACCCTTGGGTGAAAGCTTGAACGGCCCAATCATTTGTGACTGGTGGAAACTCCATGCGTTCCATTTGAAATCGGGACACGAACTCTCTCAGCATTTTATTATCCCTTTGCCTTACCTTGAAAAGATCTGATTTCCTCGTTGCGACCTTTATGACCCCGGCATGTGCCTTTACGAAGGAATCTGCTAACATGGCAAACGAGTCGATAGAATTTGGTGGCAGGTTTGTGATACCAAATCATTGCTCCCTTCGAAAGGGTCTCTCCGAACTTTTTCAACAGCACGGATTCAATTTCATCATCTTCTAAATCGTTACCCTTGATGGCGCATGTATACGACGTAACATGCTCGGTGGGATCAGTGATCCCATTATATTTGGGTATGTCGGGCATACGAAACTTCTTTGGAATAGGCTTCGGAGCCGCACTTGGAGGAAAAGGCTTTTGTACAAACTTCTTCGGATCCATTCCTTTCAAGATTGGTAGTGCCCCCGGTATCTGATCAACTCGAGAGTTATATGTCTCCATTTTTTTATCATTGGCTTCGATCCTCTTCTCCCCTGATTCAATTCTTTTAGTGAGCTCCTCGAGCATTTTCATTACCGCATGATCGGTCCCCGATTCGTTACCATTCGACAATTCCAGTACTGTCTCAGTACGGCCAGCAATTTTCGATTCGACCCTATTCTGAGCTCTATGTTGATTTTGTAACTGAGCAATAGCGGCTTGCTGAGCCTGAAGCATCTCGAATATCACTTGGAGATTGACTTCTTCGTCTTTTCTGCCCTGTGTTCATTGGCCATTAGATCGGCCTTCCCTGCATACAATCCCATCGAGATTTGCGCCTAGGCCTGCATTTAGGGCAATGTATGAACTGACATCGACTGGGTTGGCAACCGGTGCTCCCCCGAGATGAGCATGCGGTGCCTCGACTCCTGGAACAATCACATTTTCGTTTTCACCATGGAATCTGAGGCCATTGTCACCGTGTGTGGATGCGTTTTGTGAGTTTGACATGTTTTAACCTGAAAGAAAAGATACTTGACAAGAACAAGCGTAAAATAGTGTGTTTTACCAGAATCAGTACTGAACAATTACTATTATCCTTAGCCCCACGGTGGGCGCCCAACTGTTTACCCTTAAAATTAAGTAACAATTAAACTTATATGGTGGTTTTAAGGATATGTAATTTAACCCAGTACCAATTGATAAAAAACAAATTAAATAGATAAATTGGACAATAAAATAAATCAAACCGGTCTGCGAACAGTGTCTCGACCTCGATTCGAGATAGTCTCGAGGTTAGTTAATAAGAACAATAGAGGAATGAACAAGCAGCAATGAACAGTGATGAACAATAAGTAAAACGAAGAAAGCAGCATATGTGTATATTTTTATCAGTGAATGATCATGGCCTTACAAATGAATGGGATCCCTCCTTTTATAACAGAGGAATCCTAATTAAGATACAACTCTAATAATGGAAGTAGATCCTATGATTGGCACTAATAACTGCCTTGATTTGATCTGTTCCGGAATTCCCGCCGTGATCTTCTATCGGTTAGTGATATCTCTCTATTCAGTTTCTACGCCTTATCCGAAGTCAATCATGCTCGGTCTCGATTGTTGTTGGCCTCGATCTCAATGAATCGCTTCGATCTCTAGGCTTGATATTTTATCTTCGAGCTCGAGCCTGATCTGTTATGAGGTTATCAATTAAACTTATATGGTGGTTTTAAGGATATGTGATTTAACTCAGTACCAATTGATAAATAACGAATTAAATAGATAAATTGGACAATAAAATAAATCAAATCGGTCTGCGAACAGTGTCTCGACCTCGATTCGAGATAGTCTCGAGGTTAGTTAATAAGAACAATAGAGGAATGAACAAGCAGCGATGAACAGTGATGAACAATAAGTAAAACGAAGAAAGCAGTGTATGTGTATATTTTTATCAGTGAATGATCATGGCCTTACAAGTGAATGGGATCCCTCCTTTTATAACAGAGGAATCCTAAATAAGGTACAACTCTAATAATGGAAGTAGATCCTATGATTGGCACTAATAACCGCCTTGATTTGATCTATTCCGGGATTCCCGCCTTGATATTCTATCGGTTACTGATATCTCGCTATTCAGTTTCTACGCCTTATCCGAAGTCAATCATGCTCGGTCTCGATTGTTGCTAGCCTCGATCTCAATGAATCGCTTCGATCTCTAGGCTTGATGTTTTATCTTCGAGCTTGAGCCTGATCTGTTATAAGGTTACCCTCGAGGCAACTCCCCTGCCAACGAAATCGAATATGATCGATTTCGACCGTATATATTGTGTTATAAACTCATAATAATATGGTAATCAAAATATCATTATTACTACAATTCGTTAAAATTCAAGGATTTCAGAATTCTTTTTTAAATTAAAAAAGAATAAGAAAGATGGATAGTGTTACGTCACAATTGCTGCATAGGCCAAATACATAGGTAGCCCCTAAATTTGTCCCCTTTTTTCATTTAAACACTTATTTTCTACAGGGTTTGCTTTCAGACCGGGCCAAGCCTTTAGGTTGTTTAAGTATGTTTGGGGCGGGGGGCGGTTTGGTTTCAAGGCCCTCGCAGCAGGAAGAAGCAGATGTCATTTAAAAATAAAGGCTCTTCTCTTGTTTTACGAATCATACAACTCTCTTTACTGAACGGTCTTCCTTCCATAGATTCGATTGGGATTGATTTTCAGGAAGTTAGTACCTATTGAACACCTTAACTCCTCGAGAAGTGTACCAATTAGGCACATTTTGCTGACTTGGCAAAGTATGTGTTCTACACTCTCTTTGATCCCGTACATATCAGAAAAATGGTTAATTAATTTTTTTTCTCTTTCTCTTCTTCATTATTTCTTTTCCACTAGTTTTACTTAAAGTCATTTCTATCTTACCGGAAAATTTCTTGATTGGCGGCATAGCAACTAACAGAGCTTTTCTTTTTCCTCAAGAGCACTTTTTTTTTACCTTATTGGTATTTGGGATCAAATCCACATGATATTATCCCATTGGTTTTCTTTCCAAATCAGTTGCCAGTGAAATGCACGCATTCTATTTTTTGATTGTCTCAATAAAATAAGTCTAATTGAAATACTTTTTCGTTGAGTTTAAGTGCTCAATAGAAACTAGCTCAAGTTTAAGTGGGCGTTTGGACATAAAAATTGTAAAATTCCAAAACATAAGGAAAATAATTTTCAAGTGAAAATGGTATTTGAAATTTAAAATTATGTTTAAATATGAATATAATTTTGGGTTATTTTTGAAGTTTTATGAGTGATTTGAGTAAAAATTTTGAAAAGTAACTTTTTATAATTTTTAAAATTTTCGAAAATTTCCAAAATGCATCTTCAAGTGAATTGGAAATTTCATGAACAAACACTGATTTCGGAAAAAAGTGAATTTTTTGGAAAAGGGGGAAAATTTTCTTTATCTCCAAACGGGCTCTAAGTGTCTAGTGAAAAAACAGGGACAAATTTAGGGAGCTGCATATGTATTTGGCTATTTATCATTATTTATTTGAGCCTCTGATTTCTTGTTTCTTTCATTTCTTCAGCACTATTTTTTAAATCACTAGTTAAGCCAAAAAAACTAGGTCACGCCAAGTTTACAAAATGAAGAAACACGTATGGAATGTTGAAATCATCTCATTTTAAAAAAAAATAATGCAACAGTAGATAAATATACACTACCGTGACCTTCAATTAGCTTAAGCCTGTTCATCTTTCCTGCTCAATTGTATATTTGAAACATATGCATATCCTATCTATTAAAATTTCAAGCAAAGCAAATGGAGCAGCAAACTGGCATTTAAATTTCCTCTTCCACAAAGGGGTCTTTTTCTGGATAATCTCCAATCTGCAATGCAAAATTTAGAGCTTGTCAAAAGGTCAGATCTAAGGTAATTTACAACACTACAACTGTTTTCACTTTTGCATCCCAAAATATTTTTCTAGGGGAGTCCTTCCGAGGCGAACAGCGATGCAGTTGCTTTCTGGTAGTCATTTATAAAATGAAATTTCAAAAATTGTAGTCTTAGACCAGCCAGACTAATTGAAGTCAATTACACACCCTTTTCTGTATCTCAAATGGTCACAAAATTTATCAGTTAGCCAACCTTTACATTCTCCAATACAACTTGACTTCTATTTTATCAACTTCTTAAAACTAAAAAGGTAAGCCATGAGTCCTGCATGTTCCTCATTAAATTATCAGTCATTTGACTTAAAATAAACAACTACTACTTCTCTTATCTTCACAGCATGCTCGCAAACGTGGACATTCAACTGGGGAACAAGATTGTATTTTATAGCTTGAATTGCATTCGACCATCCCATATAGCTAATGTTGAATGCCTAGTATTAACAACTGAGAATAATTTCTTCATTTTATAAATCATTAAAGGCACACCGGAATTGGATGTTTGTTTACAACATTCTATTCACAGCATCTCCAACTTCTCACATTATGAATATACTGAAATCAAGATTCTATAACTTGTATATGGCATGCAGCTAATAACTTTACTTTTTGAAGGTAATAAGTGTAAATATATTCATCTCAAGAAAGATAGAAATATATCACATTTCAACCCAAATATGAAACAGATACAAGCAACATTAACTACAACAACAACAACCCAGTATAATCCCACTAGTGGGGTCTGAGGAGGGTAGTGTGTACGCAGACCTTACCTATACCCTGGGGTAGAGAGGCTGTTTCCGATAGACCCCCGACTCCCTCCCTCCAAGAACTCTCCACCTTACTCTTGGGGTGACTCGAACTCACAACTTCTTGGTTGCAAGTGGAGGGTGCTCACCACTAGAGCAACACACTCTTGTCCCGGCAAGTATAATTCTTTTATCAGAACATTAACCGGCAAGTTTATTAGGGATTGCAATATGACAACGATACCCCTTAAACAAACCTTTACTTTGTCTGGGCGGACCATTGCACCATGGAGGGGAGGGCAGTCAAAGTAACGTTTCCCTTTTACCCTGTGAAACATATAAGAAGAATTTGGTTTAGATGCAGCAATTATTCTAGGAACCTTTTGTAACAGTTTCCTAAATATAGCATTTCTTCAGAAGTGAAATCACAAGTATGGAGTATCAGAGTCAAAAAGAGAACACTTGTGTGGTGGATAGAGTTACCTGGTACATGTTGATGGTGGGAGGTGACAGGTATCCCGTGGAATTAATCGAGGTGCGCGCAAGCTGGCCCGGACACCACGGTTATCAAAAAAAAAAAAAAAAAAAAAAAGAGAACACTTGTGTGGTGTGCCAATACACAAGGCAAGCATTTCTAGAAATAGGAATCTGCAGCAATGGACCTTTAGAAAACTCTGGCCAAGCATTACACTTTTTAATGCAGCAGAGCAGATACACATTTGCTGCTCCGGACGGGTGAGTTCCATATGACTTGTTACCTATCAATTGCTGTCCCATTATTTTAAAATTCCCAATTTTCTGTTGATAATTATTTTCTTCACACAAATGAAACTTATCCCGACCTCTTTTGAAGCAAGAGCTCACATAGATTATGCACCATCCGTGCTTTGATAGTAACTCTAAGTTATAACCCCATCAGAACTGGATCTATTCCATTCCTCTATATCTATCCTGTAGCACCCTCAATAGTTCAAAGGGTGAAGAATTGGCTAAAGTTTCTAAATTAAGCATTTGCGCAAACGAGCCAATACAAGCAAAGTCCCATACGATCTTTCACGGGTAGGCAAGTCATTCATAAGAGACATGCATAGCGCATGCTTCCTCACACACAGAGTAAACTCTCTACTGCTAGTTACTACCAATAAAATATATGTATTGCTACTTCAAACTAAGATTTAACGAGGAAGTTTGTGTTTCTGACATACATGCCGTCATGTTTTCCTGCAGGTTCATCAAACTGAACTCCAACCCAAAACCCAGGTGCAAGTGTTTCTGCCTGACCAACAAATTTGACCGTGCCTCTTCTCTCTCCAGGTTCCACTTCACATCTGTCCCATATCTGTGTTCACGAAAAAAACAAAATTGGATCCTAACGCTAAACGATTATTCTTCTGAGATAGAAAATGTTAAGTTGCAGAAAGAAAATAAAAGAAAGAAGTATCCAGAAGAACATAAATCCTGCACCACCACCGCGAAAAAAATCCAAAAAGGGAAGAGAAAAACATAAAGGAGAAGGAAGAATCTTAACAAATTTAACAACAAAAATACCGTGTGTGAACTAAAGAACCTATCTGTTGTAACAATTTGCGAATTTATTCCATTCAGAAGTAGAAGCACCCGAGGTATAAATGGTTTTGTCATAAACATATCGATGACCTACCATCAAGTATCAGTAGTGACAACTATGAAATGAAAAGTAAAACTTACTACAGATTATGTATCTCCACCCTTAGTTACAAGTCAAACTATCAAAGATCCAATCAAAGAACAAAACTAATTTACAATAACTACCTAATTTATGCTAAGTTAAACCTTTGTCTTTCTATTTATTTGAATGTTTATATTTTCTAATTTGAGTTGGAGGCGCTTTAAGCCGCAGGAAAGTACATTGTTGCAATTTGTTTAAAGGACATAGGGATACAAGGAAATTTCTTGGGCTACCTAGGGCAGGTATATTACTCAACTATTTTATTTTGTATATAGCATCTTCTAGGACAATCAGCAAATGAACTCTTTGCTTCAGCAAGAGATAGCGTATATCAAAATAATGTACATAAAGGTAATCCTCAATAACTGCATAATTAAAAGGCTCACGTGAGAAAACTGAAGTATGGTCAAGAATGTATATATTACTTTAATATGATAATGCAATAGACATATTAAATAGTTGGAAAGAGAACTGCAATAGAGAAAGATCAACTAACCCTAATATCTGCACAAACTTCTCCCATATAGTTGTCAGATATCTGTTTGAAAAAGCAAAGTGAGGAAATGAATAAAAGGTCTAGCATTGCAAAATATAGCAACATGACACAAAAATGAAAAGTAAATAGTACTTTCAGCGACTGGTATTGTTCAGCACCAAAAAGCTCTTCCCAAAAAGAAGTAGCGAGGCAAGGAACTTGCAATATATTAGTGACAGTGATTTACTTAAACTTTGCAGTAGTTCCATAACTACCTGATTTCCCTTCCAAACATCCACTCTAGATGGCATCCAGATTTGGTATGATGCAAAAACAATTCCCTTCATTTAACTAAGAATAAACCGGGTTATCCTGAAGAGGTGGGTATAGCAAGATATGTGGGAGGGAAAGGGTGAAGTGTTGGGAGCCTGGGAGGGTTGTGAGGATAGAGCTTGTCAAGTGAAAGTGGTTGCTCTGAAGATGGGAGTGGAAGACAAAATATGCTGGGAAAAGGGTAATTTTATTATCATTGTTGCATAGGCTGTTGCCAAACATATGTACAAAATGACCTATCAACATAGTAACAACCGTTTTCTCTTACTCTCCACCATATGTTATTGGGGGTAATATAATCAAATTGGAGGATTAATTTGGAGATAAAGTTGAAATTTCTGAAACAATGTAGCTATTTAAGGTCCTAACAAATAACATAGTAAACTAAAGGGGAGATCCACGAAATTGTTAAACTTGAGCAGAAGTCTAAGTAATTTACCATAAGTTTTTAACTTTTTATAGTAGAAAACTTACTTTAGATTCTTGACCAGGCGGTTGCTTAAGCGGCAATGTTTCCTTGAATTTTCTGAAAGTACCTAGAAAATCGTAACAAACTTGTCAACTCTAGGACCCATCCCAGGAAGAAAAGACATAGAGCATGGGAGGTCACTCCATGAGCCATCATGATTCATGTGGTTCTTGTGGAAAGAGAGAAATATCAGACCTTTTAAGGGGACAAAAAATAAGTGTAGGTATAGCCTTTTATACTTAGTCTCTGGCACCCATGTAATCCCTGTTTGCTTACAAGATTGTGTCATTTGTAGAAAACCGTATTATCCTGTAGGGTATCTATATTTTGGTACACAACTTATATGTGCAGGTATTTCCACATTAATAAAAAAGAATTTACTTTATCAAAGAAAAAAGATATTTGCTAGCATATGGCAGCATTTGGTCCTCCGATAAATCATGTTAATTTAGCGACTGAAGCAAAACTATAAGCAATCGAGAAACTGTCATTTGAATGTACTTTCTTTTACAAATGGCAAAAAGAATTACAGTCATACGGCTACTTCTTTGCATCTCCAAAGAGACTGAACATGCCTCCAATTTAACTTCATGGACCATGCAGTTGGATGTTAAGACATAAGTCAACAAGTCAAAAATTACAAGAAAAGTATCATTTGTCGGTTAGGAACAAGATTAATTAGATAAAACTTTGCACCCTAGCATAATAGCAAAGCAAAAGATGTTTGAATGGACAAAAAATCTTGCCATAAAATCTATAACCTTTTTTTTGGAACAGGTAAAGTGTGCTATAATATATATAATCCTTTGTACCGTGTGGCTCCTTCCCGGTTAAACCATAATAGGTAACTTGTCATGTAGAATTAGAAAGATGTCCATAGTGACTCACGTTAAAAAAATGGAGGAAAACCAATGATCTAAAGAGCATGTGTTCTATAGTCATCTTAGAACCACAAGGGAAAGGAACTGAAGCAAATTCAGGATGATACACTGTTTTCAAAAGGCTCTACTTTTCACGGAATTATTTTTCAAATTATGTACGGTGCATCAAGGACGACTATGGTAAGGTTCTGGTAGAAGAGGCGTGTATCAGACATAGATGGCAGGAGTACTTCCATAGGCTCTTGAACGAGGGAGGGGACAGGAACATCGTGCTAGGTGAGTTGGAGGATTCAGGGAGTCAGGGGGATTTTGGGTTTTGTAGGCGTATTAGGAGCGTAGAGGTGGAGGGGTCAGGGGTAAGGCTACTGGGCCAGATGAGATCCCAGTGAAATTTTGGAAGGTAGTGGGTCGGGCAGGCTTGAAGTGGCTTACTGGTCTGTTTAATGTCATTTTCAGGACGAAGAATATCACTATAAGATTGGCGGCGGAGTTTGATGATCCCGTCGTATAAAAACGAAGGTGATATCCAGGATTGTAACAACTATAGGGGTATCAAGCTGCTAAGTCATACTATGAAAGTATGGGAGAGGGTGGTGGAGATGAGGGTGCGACGTAGTGTTACTATTTTCGAGAACCAGTTCGGATTTATGCCGGGACGGTCGACGACAGAAGCCATTCACCTTGTGAGGAGATCGGTGGAGCAGTACAAGGAGAGGAAGAAAGACTTGCATTTGGTATTCATCGACCTAGAGAAGGCCTATGATAAAGTCCTATGGAGATGTTTGGAGGCTAGTGGTGTCCCGGTGGCGTACATTAGGGCGATTAAGGACATGTATAAGGGAGCGAAGACTCGGGTGTGCACTGCGGGAGGAGACTCGGATTATTTCCCAATGAAGACGGGGTTACACCAGGGATCGACTCTTAGCCCGTTTTTGTTTGCTTAAGCGTTAGATACACTGATGTGTAACATACAAGGGGGGTGCCATGGTGTATGTTATTTGATGATGACATAGTCCTGATTGACGAGACGCGAGGCAGAGTTAATGCTAAATTAGAAGTTTGGAGACAAACGCTGGAGTCTAAAGGTTTCAAGTTGAGTAGGTCGAAAACTGAGTACTTGGAGTGCAAGTTCAATGAGGGGATGCATGAAGAAGAAGTGGAAGTGAGGATTGATACTCAGGTCATCACTAGAAGAAACAGTTTCAAATATCTTGGGTCTATTATTCAAGGCAACGGGGAGATTGACGAGGATGTTACTCATCGTATTGGAGCGGGGTGGATGAGATGGAGGCTCGCATCGAGGGTTTTGTGTGATAAGAATGTGCCACCTGGACTTAAGGGCAAGTTCTGTAGAGTGGTGGTTAGACTGACTATGTTGTATGGAGCTGAGTGTTTGCCCGTCAAGAAGTTGCATGTCCAAAAGATTAAAGTAGCTGAAATGAGGATGTTGAGATGGATGTGCGGCCATACTAGGAAAGACAGGATTAGGAATAAAGTTATTAGGAACAAGGTAGGTGTGGCATATGTGGAGGACAAGTTGCGGGAATCAAGGTTGAGGTGGTTCGGGCATGTGAGGAAGAGAGACATGGATGCTCCGGTGAGGAGGTGTGAGAGGTTGTCCATGGCGGGTCTGAGGAAGGGAAGGGGTAGGCCTAAGAAGTATTGGGGAGAGGTAATTAGGCAGGACATGTCATTGCTTCAGCTTACCGATGACATGACCCACGATAGAAAGGTGTGGAGGTCGAGGATTAAGGTTGTAGGTTGACAGATAGTAGTGTGTTCCTCCTAGGCCATTCAATAGTACTAGGACTATTTTTGTAATTTCCTATTTACGATTCTTTATTACGCATGTTGCGGCATTCGCACACGTTACTATGTTACATTGTTGCTAACATTCTTTGCTACTTGGCGCTTTATTTTTCATTGTTTCTTGAGCCGATGGTCTATCGAAAACAGCCTTTATATCTCTATGAGATAGGTGTGGAGGTCGAGGATTAAGGTTGTAGGTTGACAGATAGTAGTGTGTTCCTCCTAGGCCATTCAATAGTACTAGGACTATTTTTGTAATTTCCTATTTACGATTCTTTATTACGCATGTTGCGGCATTCGCACACGTTACTATGTTATATTGTTGCTAACATTCTTTGCTACTTGGCGCTTTATTTTTCATTGTTTCTTGAGCCGATGGTCTATCGAAAACAGCTTTTCTATCTCTATGAGATAGGGGTAAGGTCTGCGTACACACTACCCTCCACAGACCCCATTTATGGGATCAAACTGGGTTTTTTGTTGTTATTTTTCAAAATATGTGATCCACTAACAAACCCAATTGATGGGAAAAAAAATTGAGGAGTAAATTGATTTGAAGAGGCATTGTATTCGAGTTAAGGAGAAATCAAATTAGAGAAGACATTTTTAACGCAAATATGCCAAGTGAAACTCGTCAGCAATTACCACCAAGTTTCCCATAAGCCTCGTCAGAGATAGTGTACTTCTCCACAAGTGATGTGTCCTCGAGCCAACCTCCAGAAGTCACTGATGATGGATCAAGATCAATGACATGCAGGCGATAACTGCAAATGCAGACTGGTTAATCCGGATATATATGTCTGTATTAGCTCAAGTTCTTTCTGCACAAAATGCAGACAGGACACGATATCAATACATAATACAGAGAGTTCGTTATCTAGAAAAGGACAATTAAAATATACTACGGCTTCGGATAGAAAGAGTTTTACTAACCCGTCCAATGGGGAATAAAAACCAAGGGGTCTCGCATTATCACTTAGGACTGAGATTTTAGCACCAATTTCATCATAGAGCTCTAGGGACATTGAATTGACGGAAGTACCACACTTTTTCCAAAGCTTCTCTTTAACGGCTTCCATTGTCATCTGAAAACAAAGAGACATTAGACTCTAATGCACAACACAAGTGGTGGCGGATCTAGTGCATAGTTTATAGGTTTCTCGGAACCTAGTCACTTTTCTGCATACCCTGTATTTCTATTAAGAAGTTCGCTAAATATTTATTAGTTTTTTTACTGTGAACCCAATTACTACATTAATCACTGTAGGAACACATAAACTTTAAATCTTGGATCCTTTTGCTTTTCTGAGCACAAGTACATCCAAAATGAATTACGAGCCTCAAAAGTTACTTCTATTATATCAAAGATGAGCCATTTGAAAGTCTAACTAATAAACTCATCGAGAACAGATGTAAAGCCGATCATATGTCTTTGCAGATTTGAAATTTAAGTTCCAATTATATAATTGATTTAATTATAGTAATAGCGGAACCTGCATAACTGATAATACTACTAAGCAAAGGTGAGAAACTTGCGAGTACCTGAAGTGAAAACCGGATTTCAGGGGAAAAGCTCTTAATATTGGAGTGAGTGACCCGCACAAGTACGGATTCATCTCCTTCAATCTGTAACCGAGATCCCATTATCCTTCAATCTATAACGAGAGTAAAGCTCACAGGTGAAAATCAGATAGACCAAAATCAAATACACAAACCAACCTTGAGTATTAGAAAACATCATAAACCCGATTATTACCCGAAAACTGCCGTTAGAATGCTGATTTTAGCCCTCTCCACAGCACACTAAAAGATATGCAGAGAGAGAAAGCGAGTGAGGGGGGACACTGATTTTGAAGAGAGAAAATCAAGGAATATGAAAAAAGGGGAGTTGGCTCACCTCGTGTACAGCATCTCTCCATTTCTACTCAGAGAGAAGAAGGGTGTCGTAACAGTTTATATACAATTCAAACAATATCAAAGCGGTAAAAGCGGCAATTAGCACATTAGGCCCAAACACGTAATATCAATAAATCACAAAAGCCAAGTATAACAATTATTCTAAGCTCGAATTCTGAACCCTGAACCAGAGATTTTGGGTTCGATCCCCGGCAGAATCGCCAAAGATGTCACACCTCTTTTTTCCGAAGGGATAGGGGAGTATTTCCAATTAAAGTGACATTATTCGAAATGGGATTATTTATTTAATCAGAGTAGCCACTTAGAATAATTATTATGGTGTCCCAAGTCACCGGTTTATTTTAAAATCTCAACTCGAGGAAATTGACTTTATTTATGGTCCGCGAACACATAAGACCAGGTAAGAAATTCTGTTAACCAGGGAGAAGGTGTGAGCCACTCCCGAGTTCCGTGGTTTTAGCACGGCCGCTTAACAATTAATACTTGGCCTAATTATCTAATTTATTACATGTTTTAAGACTTATGTGCATTTTTACCTTCTAACCGCTTTTAATTATTTTAAAACAATTATAGAGTTTATTTAAACAAGCCACAGGGTCGCGCACTTGTTATTTTTGTACACATTGCAAATCACGCAACGTGAAACGCACCCGTGATTCACAACATGTTCATTTTAATTATTTGAAGTTGGGGTCAAGTCGCGTGAAACGCGCACTTAATTTGGAGTTACGCATCATGACTATGCCACGGGAACCGTACCCATAGTCACGATGATTTATTATTATTCGCACCTAAAGCAACTAGCGCATTTGAATTATTTATCTTTTCTAAGTTTGGGATGGCATGTGAAAGTTCACATATTATGGAAATACACTTGTGGGGGATTGTCAATTCCTATGACCACTTTCGATTTTATGTCCATTCGAATACAGCTCATTGCAACTAGGGAAATGGGTGAATTAAACAAAATGAAACGTGAGCCAAGATCGAAATAAGTCAAATTGTAAACTCTACTGCCCAGCTTAGTGTTTTTGCAAAAGATCGAATCATTAGACATTAGAAAAAATTCAAAGTAGCAAATATGAGGGAAAAAAAGTTGATCAAATGACTATCTAAATAAAGCTTCTATTCCTTAGAAACGGTGTTGGGCTCGACTGAGTTACAGTGACCTTAAACTTCCTCCCACACAAATTTAAACTACAGGCCATGAAAACCTTTGCTCAACAATTGCTGCAAGTCTTCAACTAGTTCAAAATTATGAGTGGAATTTGCACAAACACAAGAAGCTTCAAATGGGAATTTCATTTACAGTACCCAATCCCCAAACTTAAAAAAATGCAATTGAACTTAGAATAGTCAAGCAACCAATAACAGTGTTCTAGTCGAAATCAAGAATTAAAATTAAACCATGTATCATGTTTTCATCTACTCCACTATTTCAAATACTTTTTCAATTGAAGCACAATACACATTGCTGGATATTAGATTCATAGCAGCGAAAATCAAGCAAATTTACAAAATCACATAAGGATTTAACAATTTAATCACTCAATACAGACATAATACCATGAGGATTCGAAACTTACCTAAATCGAACAAATGATGGCACTAAAGTGATCCAAATAAAGACAGAAAACAGATGCTACAGTTTGAGCTTAGCCAATTCCAGAGCAACAGCAGAGAAAGTCAGCGAGCAAAATACTTCTACCAAACCCAGAAAATCAACACCAAACCAAGAGAAATTGAAGTCAGTCCCTCAAATTCCAACTTCCTTTTTTGATTTTTTGAATTTTTTTCAGATCTGTTTTTAGTTGCAGAGTGTTCCTACGTGAATGCTAGTGTGTTTGTGTGTTTTTGTGTGTGTGAGCAGGGGTGTATATAACAGTAGGTGCATATGAGAGAGTGAGAATTGTCTGTATGAGGGTGGGTGCAGATGAGAGAATGAAGGAGGAGAGGGGGCGGCTAGGGTTTGATCTCTTTTTTGAGAGGGGTCCGTCCTTAGCGAGGAGGTGGGGAAATTGGAACGACGTAGTTTTGCCGTTAAACTACGTCATTTGGTGGCCTGGGGGGGAAGGGTTATTGGACCGGGTCAGGGATTTGGGCTGAAGCGGAGAGGGACTGAGATACTTGGGCCACTGAAGCTCTTGGCCCAGATCGTAGATGGGCTGGCAGCCCCTCTCCTTAACTTTGTTAAAATTCACATTTTTGGCCAATTAATCAAGGGTGAATGACACAGTTACCCACAAAAATAAAATTATTTACCCTTATCTACCCATTTATTTTTCTACTCATCAAACTAATTATATTTCCTACCCATAGTAGTTTTTACGGGTAATTTTCTCTTTTTTCTCCAATTCTTTTTTATTTCTATGCTTCTTTTCTTTTTTCCTTTTTTTCTTTCTTTTCTCCTTTTCTTTTTTCTCGTTTTCTTCTTATTTTTTTCTTTTTTCTCTTTTCTATTCATTTATTTTTCCCCAAATCGTGTTATTGTTATTTTTACCGTAACTTATTTCACACTCAATTTTGACTCCTTTATTTTTTTATTTTTTTATTTCTTGTTCCTTTTCTAATTCTGTTTAAATCCTTTTTTCTTTTATTTTCTTTATTTCGTGTTCCTTTTCTAATTCTGTTTAAATCCTTTTTTCTTTTATTTTCTTTATTTCGTGTTCCTTTTCTAATTTTATTTAACTCCTTTTTTATATTATTTTTTTCTTCATAATCTAATTTTATTTATTGTTTTCACTATTTATTATTATTTTTATTTTTATACAATAAGAAAAAATAATTGATATAGTAAATATTTGTTCACCTTTTTTTTAATATAACTAGTATAATATACCTTTTATCGTTTTTTTTTTATTTTTTAATTTAATTATTAAACTGAAATAATATCAGTTGTCACTTGATCTAATTCACTGAATATCACACTGACTGCTGCTGAGCACCATAAATTACATAATCGGATTCTAAGAATCAACAGGTGATTGTCATGTAAACCTTGATCTCATTCCCTACAAATATGAATACACACTCTACCATTAGCAGTAACACAACCAGTTATGGAGCAAGAAAATGGGTTCATGTCGAATATAATCGACCATTGAATGACCTAAGAAACACTTTTCTTCTTTCATTCAATTGCCCTGGCCAAGGTCTTAGTTTGGTCGTTTATAATTTATGACAACATGGAGCTTAAACTCATTACCAAGAGTTGACAGATTCTATCTTGATCAATTATTAATTCTGCAAGCATTTAATTATACCCAATATCCTTTCTGTTACATTTCGCGTTTTCATACTTTAAAGTTTCGTCGTAATTTAATCGACGTAGGCTCGAGAATGAGATTTATTTTTGAGGTTATATATATTTATGCTATTTATAACAGGTGGTAAGTCAGTACCGTGAAGGTTAGAGGGTAAACAAATCAAAGAAAATGAGTTTCGTTGAAGGTTGTCAATTTGGGATAAAATACGGTCCGAGCTATAATACCCGGTATTTATGGACTAGTGCCATACAAGGTACCACATGACCATGATAGTAAGGTGTATAAGGTATGTTAAAAGTGAGTAGTATTTTAAGTAATTTGGAATAATTCTTAATTATGTGGATAATTGGGTAATTATTAATTTTTAGTAGGGGATTAACTAATTAATTAGCATCTTTGGATAAGCCTAATGGGACTCAACGTGGCAGCAAAGGCCTTAGGCAAACGTGACTCTTAAGTTCATATAATAAGGTGGCACATTTAGAGGGTTATGTGGCTAAGTCACCACATGAGTGGGCCCCACACCCACTAAGGTATAAGACCTCTCTAATTTACAAAGAGAGGTTCTTATATCTAATCTACAAGTAACGTATCTTCAACAAAAAAATTCATACGAAGTTATACTACGTAATAGCAACGGGATTTGCAATTCTAAGGGAGCCCGGTATAATCTTTCTCAAGAACATCATACAGATTTTTTTCTATTTCGATCCGACGTTATGTGACTTTTTCGTGATTGGCGTGTGTTAGAGGGATTGTCAAGAGAATCGGTTCAGGTATGTTAAGGCTATCCCTTATTTCCTTTTGGCATGATTCATACGATACAAACTAAACGAGCAAACACACAACTTTCATAAATGACTATATTCATAGAAGTACTATGGGTGCCTATGTTTTTAATTCCCCATGTGAATTATTATTATATCTTCTATTCATGGGTCTCAAAAAAATACGTAGTTGATAAAGTTTATCTGAAAGGCATATTGATCTTATGACATTCCGAGAAATCTTATTAACGTACTTCTTATGCATTTCAGTCATTTATACACGTACATTGACCCATGACCAGATGGAGTTATATACGTGTATATTATATGTATATGGGATATGGAAAAAGGTTACGGCTTTATATACGCACCACCACCTGATCAGCTGGTATATGTTGATGATTTTGCCCTCAGTGACCAAGATAATATGACGGGATGCCCTCAGAGGCTTGATGATGTTGTGTACACCTATACCTATGCATGATACGACATTTATATGCATGTACATGACATTATAAAATGTTTCAGGATTCACAAAAGTATTTCAAGATATTGTACTATATTACTATTATTAAAAGAAAATCAAATAGTGTACCAATTAAATGCAACTAATAAAAAAATGATTCAACTAGCATGTGATACCAATATAGTATATAGTTATACTAATAGGGTATATAGTTTTACGGGGTCATTCCAACAACTACATATAACTATAAAAATTATTACATAATACACAAAATCCATGTCCATAGGTACAAGAAAATCTAACACATCAAAACATGATCATATATTTAACTTAAAAATACAGTTAAAACAACAAAAAAATATTATAACTACCATATGATACCAATATGACATATAATTACACTAATAGGGTATACAGTTCTACTAATTAATTCCAAGCAACTATATATGACTGTACTACTTGTAACGACCCAGGCGGTCATTCCGAGAGTTGTAACCTCGTTCCTCTTTTCTGCTCATTTTTGTGCTTTATTCTTGTTTTATGACTTACCGGGTTAGTTGGTTCGGGTCCGGAGTGAATTCAGAGTAAATTGAGACACTTAGTCTCTTAATTGAAATCTTAAGCTGGAAAAGTCAATCGGATGTCGACTTATTTATATACGACCTCAGATTGGAATTTTGATAGTTCAGTTAGCTCCGTTAGGTGATTTTGGACTTAGGAGCGTGTCCGGATTGTGATTTGAATGTCGGGAGTAGAATTAGGCTTGAAATAGCGAAAGTCGAATTTTTGAAAAGTTTGATCAGAGGGTTGACTTTTTGATATCGGGGTCGGATTCCGATTCCGGAAGTTGCATTAAGTTTGTGGGGTCATTTGTGACTTGTGTCCAAAATTTGAGGTCAATCGGACGTGATTTGATAGGTTTCGGCGTCGTTTGTAGAATTTAGAAATTTCGAAGTTTATTAGGCTTGAATCCGTATGTAATTCATGTTTTCGATGTTGTTGGAGGTGATTTGAAGATTCGACTAAGTTCGTATGATATGTTTAAGATGTGTTGGTATGTTTGGTTGAGGTCCTGGGGGCCTCTGGTTTATTTCAGGTGATTAACTGTTCAAACTTTGAAGTTGAAGAACTGCTGAAGTTTGAGGGATGCTGGTGTAATCGCATTTGCGGATTGGAGACCGCAGATGCGAGCTCACATAAGCGAGAAAAGAGACCGCAGAAGTGGCCAGGAATGCTTTGATCAGAGGCCGCAGATGCAGCCATTCGCGCGCAGAAGCGGTTTGCGTAGGAGCGCACATTGGGTGCAGATGCGGAGAATGGCGCAGGTGCGAGGGTTATTCCGCATGTGCGATTGGTGTAGAAGCGGGCAAGGGGCGCACCTGCGAGACCGCAAAAGCGGCCAAGTTGTCGCAGGTGCGGAAGACCTGGGCAAAGCATATAAATACGGGACTTCAAGAATTTTCACCACTTTGAGCTCGGATTTTGGAGGAGTTTTAGAGGAATATTACAGTGATTACTGAGGTAAGCTCCTTATGTCCATTTATCTTCAATAATGATATTTTCCCACTGATTTTACACCTAGTTGGTGGGCTTTTGAGGTAAAATTTGGGGGTTTAGGGCTAGAGAATTGGAGAGTGAATTTTGGGGATTTGGATGACCAAATAGTGTCAAATTTTGATAAATTTAGTATGGTTAGACTCACGAGCGAATGAGCTTTCGGGTTTTGTGACTTTTGTCGGATTTCGAGGCGTGGGCCCGGGGGCCGAATTTAGCCAATTTCGGATTTTGGCTTATAATTTCGTGTTTTTCTTATGGAATTGATTCCTTTAGCCTATGTTAATTGTATTGTACTGCTTGTGGCTAGATTAAGGGCTTTTGGAGATCGATTCGAGAGGCAAAGGCACTGTGGAGTAGAGTTTTGCGCGATTTAAGGTAAGTAATAGTTTTAAATCTGGTCCTGAGGGTATGAAACCTCGGATTATTGTATTATGTGAGTATTTTAGAGGTGACACACATACTAGGTGTGGGACGTGTGGGCGTGCACCGTGGAAATTGGGACTTGGTTCATTCCATAAAACTAGAAAGTTGAGTAAGCTTGTTGTTAGCTATGTGCCCTTTCTCTGCTATAGAAATTTGATAGTGAATCATGCTAGAAATCATGCTTAGGCTGTGTGTTGGTACTGTAAAGACACCAGTGGTCGTGATACCTATTGGACCTTCCTGCTTATTGTTACTTGTACTCAATCATAGTATTACTTGCATATTATACCTCAGTGTGATAACCCGCCACGTCACCATGCCACATAGGCACCATTTGGCATATATTAATACCATGTGGAAGCTTACATAGGAGGAAATCTAGTATTTGTGAGAAGATTCTAGAGAAGTATGGGCATTTCCTTTGGAAGACCCTAGATGCCTATGAATTTGCTAGGAAAGTCCCTGGAATCTTCTAGGCTTGTAGAGAGAAAGCCCTTATCTTGTAAATATTAAGGACTTGTATAATAATTAATATTTACACACTAGCCCCTAGGAGACTAGTATATAAAGGAGGGCATTCATTTGTATTTTATCAAGCAAACAATTCAAGTTCTCTCTAATACAAAGCTTTCTTTAACAATTCTCTTGTGTTATTTCTAACATTCTCTTAACGATCTTGAATGTAGTAAGGCTGACTTGGCATAGCAAGAACGTGAGCAAGTTGTGCAAGATCGTGAGCGAGTTGCCATATGCCACACGTGTACTTTGTTAAATAATAAGGACGTGACAACATGGTATCAGAGCAAAGGTTGCAACTAAGGGAATGGTGAACGACAGAGAAATTAAAGTTGCCCACACCCAAGCCAACGTCATCCAAGATGCTGCTGGCAAGAGTGGCCGTTACAAAAAGAGTAATGCCAGCCAGGAGGTGCCGCCCGAGGTTGTGTCAAATGAAGGGCTTACATCCCAAGAACCATCTGCCACTGAGGCGAGCGAGGATGAAGCGGAGGTCCTGCCCGAGGACATCTCGCTCGGTAAAGAGTGTGTGATGAAGATGAATGTAAGGATAGACGTCGTGGAGATCTTTGGCCAATGATTGGGGAAGGTGGAAGGCACCCTTAGCATTCTTGAGGGGCACACTCTTGAAGAGATTGAGAGTATCCGAAATGACTTGGAGGGATGTACACAGACCGAGATGGAACTAAGGCAAATCATCACTGCCTTAGAGTGCAGACTTATGGAGGCTTTGAGTACTATCGATGCTATGAAGGCAAAGATAGAGTCACTCGAGGAGCATGTTAGTGCTGGCGTGACCGAGGTAGCCAACAATGTTGTGGTGACGAGGGAGGCCAAGATCGAGGCTCCCAAACCCCCGGTGTTCAAAAGTGTTCATGATACACAAGAAGTGGAAAACTTCATTTGGCACTTGGAGAACTACTTCAGGCACGACAAAGTAAGGGACGACGAGGCCATGATCAACATTGCAGTGTTGTACCTCTCAGAGACTGCCATGCTATGGTGGAGAAGGAAGATGGCCGACGTGGATAAAGGTCTATGTACTATTAGTATGTGGGATCAGTTCAAAGCTGAGTTCAAGTGACAGTTCTTTCCAAACAATGTCTTGTATGAGGCGAGGCGCAAGCTTAGGGAGTTGAAGCAAACAGGGAGCATACGTGTCTATGTCAAGGAGTTCACTACCCTTATGCTTCAAATCCCCAACCTAACCAATGATGACTTGTTGTTCCACTTCATGGACGGGGTGCAAAATTGGGCTAAACAGGAGTTGCAACGCCAGCAAGTCAAATATATAGACCAAGCTATAGTGGAGGCCGAATCATTGATGGATTCCAGGCATGACAAGCACGACAAAGGAAAAGGCAAAGAATCAAAGGTTAACAATGTCAAATGTGGGGGAGACCGTGGCAAAGGCAAGGAGATAAAACAACAATACTATAAGACTCAAGATTCCAAAAAGTCGAGGCTACGCCTAGAAGAAGGCGCAGGCCGAGAAGAAGGGATGTTACATATGCGGAGGGCCGCATAGCTTCAGGAATTGTCCTGACCTAAAGAGCCTCAACGCCATGGTCTGTGAGCGGAAGGAGCAGCCGCAAAGAGAGAATTCGGGAACCGCACAGTTGGGTATGATCGGATTATGTGGTGTTGTCACGAAGCAAGCTATCCAACCTACCGAGAATGGCAATTAGTATGTGGATCTCACCATCAACAATGAGCCTCCTCGTGCAATGGTGGATACTGGAGTAACTCATAATTTCGTGACTGAGGCTGCCGTAAAGAGACTAGAATTAAAGCTTGCTCCAACCAACTCTCGCGTTAAGACTTTGAATGTCGAGGTACGGAATGCTCGTGGGGTAGCTAATGGAGTTGGTGTCAAATTGGGAACTTAGAAAGGTATGACAAACTTTACCGTAACCGCTATGGATATCTTTGATATCATACTGGGGCAAGAGTTGTTTAGACATTGTCATACTTTGATCGACCCCTACCTCCAACATCTCTTGGTTATGGAGCAAGAAGGAGCTTGCATGGCACCTACAGTGACTATGCCATACGGACAGATCCAAGCACAACTCTCAGCTATGCAAGTTGTCAAGGGGATCAAGAAGGGGGAACCAACGTTCGTGGCAATCATTGCAAGTCTAGAGGAAGACAAGATTTTTCAAGAGATACTGCCGCCTTGCATAGAGAAGTTGCTTGAGGAAAACAAAGACTCCATGCCCGAGGAGTTGCCTAAGCACTTGTCGCCTAGGCGAGAGGTGGATCACAATATTGAACTGGAGCCAAGGGCTAAGCCACCCGCATTTTCCCCATATCATATGGCACCGCCTGAGCTAGAGGAGCTCAGGAAACAATTGAAAGAGCTTCTAGATGCTTGTCACATTCACCTATCGAAGGCACCTTTCGGCGCACCAATATTGTTCCAAAAGAAGAAGGATGGATCATTGCGCTTGTGCATAGACTACCGAGCACTTAATAAGGTCACACTGAAGAATAAGTACCTGATCCCGCTCATTGCTGACTTGTCCGATAGACTTGGGCAAGCCAAGTACTTTACCAAGGTGGATCTTCGCAAGGGCTACTACCAGGTTTGCATTGCAGAAGGGGATGAGCCGAAGACAACATGTGTGACGAGATATGAAGCCTTTGAGTGGTTGGTGATGCCCTTTGGCTTAACCAATGCACCAACCACATTTTGCACCCTTATGAACAAGATTTTTCATCCCTACCTTGATCAATTCATGGTAGTCTACCTAGACGGCATATTCATCTACATCAACACCTTGGAAGAGCATATGAAGTACTTAAGGAATGTTTCCAAGTCTTGTGGGAGAACGAGCTATACATCAAAAGGGAGAAATGCGAGTTTGCATAATCAAATGTGCACTTCTTAGGCCATGTTATTAGCATTGGCGAGCTACGCATGGATGAGGATAAGGTACGTGCTATCCAGGAGTGGGAGGCACCTATAAAGGTAACTGATTTGAGATCCTTCCTTGGCCTTGTTAACTACTATCATCGATTCATCAGTGGCTACTCAGCAAAAGATGCACCATTGACTGAGTTGCTAAAGAAGAACAAACCATGGGTTTGGACGGAGCATTATCAAAAAGCGTTTGAAGGCCTTAAGGCAGCTGTAACATAGGAGCCAGTCTTGGTGCTTCCTGACTTTGCCAAGACATTTGAGGGGCACACAGATGCCTCAGACTTTGCCATTGGGGGTGTCTTGTTGCAGGATAAGCATCCCATAGCGTTTGAGAGCCACAAGTTAAATGAGACGGAGCGGCGTTACATGGTGCAAGAGAAGGAGATGACTGCCATTGTGCATTGCCTTTGTATATGGCGACAATATTTGGTCGGGTCGAGGTTCGTGGTTAAGACCGATAACGTGGCTACTAGCTACTTTCAGACGCAGAAGAAGCTCACACCAAAACAGGCGAGGTGGTAGGATTTATTGGTCGAGTTTGATTATGTGCTGGAGTACAAGCCGGGCAAAGGTAATATTGTAGCTGATGCCTTGAGCTGCAAAATTCGAGCTTGCTGCCATCACTTCATCAAGTTGGGACATTCGTGAGGCTATAAAAGAAGGCCAACATGATCCAACAGCCTAACAACTTATCGAGCTAGGCAACCAGGGCAAGACGAGACGTTTTTGGGAAGAAGACGGCATATTGCTTACCACGGGTCGGCGAGTCTACGTGCCTAAGTTTGGAGACATTAGACGACGGATCATAAGGGAGAGTTATGACATAATGTGGGCTGGTCATCCAGGCCAACGTCGCACTAGGGCCTTGGTTGAGTCAGTCTACTATTGGCCACGCATGCGAGATGACATAGAGTGTTATATGCAAATTTGTCTTGTCTGTCAACAGGACAAGGTTGAGCAACAATAACCCAGAGGACTTTTGGAGCCACTACCAGTTGCAGAGCGTCCATGGGAGAGCATGATTATGGACTTTATCACTTGCCTACCAAAGTCCGACAATTATGGTATTATTATTGTGGTCGTGGATAGATTTTTCAAATATGCCACCTTCATGCCCTCCTCACCAGGTTGCACTGCCAAGGAAGCCGCCAACCTATTCTTTAAGAACGTGGTTAAGTATTGGGGCTTACCAAGGCATATTATCAATGATCAAGACCCCCGCTTTACTGGGAACTTTTGGAGAGAGTTATTCGACATACTTGGCACGGAACTGCACTTTTCCACTAGTTTCCACCCATAGACGGATGGACAAACGGAACGGGTCAATGCCTTACTAGAATGCTACTTGAGGCATTATGTAAGCGCACATCAGAAATATTGGGCAAGGCTCCTAGACATCTCCCAATTCTCTTATAACTTGCATCGGAGTGAATCCATGGGTCATACACCATTTGAGCAAGCCACGGGCCAATAGCCACAAACTCCACATTCATTACCAGCCGCGTTCGAGGGAAAGAGTTTGAGGGCTTATCATATGGCCAAAGGATGGGAGGAGCAGCTTGACACTGATAAGTCCTACTTGGATAAGGCAACTAAGAAGATGAAGAAGTTTACGGACCGTAAGCAGCGTCCCACTGACTATAGAGTTGGGGACATGGTGATGGTGAAGTTTAACCCAAGATAGTTCAAGGCACTACGGGGCATGCATCGTAATTTGATTCGCAAGTATGAGGGGCCATTTAAGATCGTCTCCAAGGTAGGCAAGATCTCATATAATCTTGACATGCCATTGTATCTTAATATCTATCATGTCTTCCATGCCAGTATGCTTAAGCCATATCATGAAGACAAGGATGATCCGAGTAGGAGCCAATCAAGTCGAGCGCCTATTACTATCACTGCTTCACATGACCGGAGATTGAAGGCATTATTGATTAACATGCCAGGAAAAAACAAGGGTAGAAAGCCACCGCAATGTTCCTCGTCCATTAGAAGGGGCAAACTCCAGAAGAGGCCACGTGGGAACGATATGAAGACTTATGGCAATTCAAAGATAAGATCCGAGAGTTTATGCGGCAACATTGCGCCGCGATCATCGCAACACTAGATGGGGGAGAGTGTGATGACTCGCGACGTCACCTTGCCATATAGACACCATTTGGCATATATTAATACCATGTGAAAACTTACATAAGAGAAAATATAGTATTTGTGAGAAGATTCTAGAGAAGTATGGACACTTCCTTTGGAATGGTCGCCTATTAGGATTTGACAGTTGAACCATATCCTAGGGTGACCCAAAGCTATAAGGATAGAAGGAATTATTATATTATTCTTCTACAAGTTCTTGAGAGTAAATTGTATACTTCATTCTATCCGGCCGTTAAGGAGTGTTGCTAGACATCACCCTTGATTAGTATATTGATGTGATCAATTTACTGCCGGTTTAGTATTGAACCTATGGGGTCGCACACTAACGAGTGTTCTGCTCTTTGCTAAAGGATTAATTATTTTATTATTTGGTAATTAAATTATAGAATTTAATTAGTCAAATAATTTAAATTATTTGACTAATTAAATTCTATAATTTAATTACCAAATAATAAAATAATTAATCCTTTAGCAAAGAGCAGAACACTCGTTAGTGTGCGACCCCATAGGTTCAATACTAAACCGGCAGTAAATTGATCACATCAATATACTAATCAAGGGTGATGTCTAGCAA